>LDMZ01009400.1:0-13548 GCA_001455285.1 Sphaeromyxa zaharoni
AAAAAAAATTCTCTAATTTTTCAGTCAAAGGAATCCTGATTATATTAAATGATTGTTAAAATGTTTTCGATCTAATCATGCACTAATTTTTTTTATATTTTAATCTTTTTAAACTAAAATAAAAATATAAAAATGTTAACAGTTGATTTCAATTTATTTGTTTTACTTTTTGAGCCTTATTTCTCATTCTTTTTACGTCTATTTTTATTTTTGAAATTAGCAAACTCATCCTTGGTTGTTGAATCTTTATTATAACCTTGTGTTTATGCAAGTCTTTACTTTAATAATAACTATTTGACACATTTTACTTACGGGAAATCAACATTCGGTTATTTTTTAAATAGATTACAAGAAGTCAAACTTGTATTTGTTTCCTCGAATGTAATTTTCTACTTGAAAATGGCTTGATTTTATATAATAGATAGCATCATCATTACTTTATAAAAATAATTTTTTCTTATCTTTTAAATGTGTGATCATACATTAATTAAAAAAGAAAACAAGATTAACAACAATTGTATTTGTGAGTCATTGTTTATTTTTTCATCATGCAATTAATCTCCCGCACAAATAACGTGATAGTTTTCACATGATCGAAGATTATGTCAACAGCACTTTACACATATAATAACAAGTTCATCCAACTGCCTTAAATAAAAACCTGAATATTTTTTTTAATTAACGTAACTATTTTTGAAGGCAAAAACAAATATTTCGATACGTTCCTTCTATTGTCATGATTTGGAATGATGATTAATGTGATTTATTTTTAATAATGATGTATAATAAAAAGGATTAAGAAGAAACCTTAACTTTCATTCATAACAATTTGTTTAAGAATGAATTATATTCCATCGATCTCATATATGAAAGATTATTATTGAAGTTTTGGATATAAGTTATTAGTACCCCGCGTCTTTAAGAACGATTATATAGATAATCCCGGGAAAACAGCGGGTAATGCTTCGTCACCTTACGCCACGACTGATTAAGTTGTTTTCAAATGACTGAGTAGGTTGAAATTATTTTTCTCTATATAAATTAGAAAATCACTGACTGAAACAGAGAAAGAGTTTCTTGAGCAAGTAATCAGAGGGGATTTTGATGGTGTAGTTGGCGATGTCTCATCTACTTACTATACGGAAAACGATACCACTGTACAAAACGATAAAAATCAAAAGCATTACCTTGGTTGGGAAACCATTGCTAAATGTTTGGCTAGACTTCCTTTCTCTTTAGGGCTAAGAAAAAAAGCCCTAGGTAAGGATTTATCTTAGCTTTGATGTTGCTATTAGGCAACAAGTCTATCAATGGTGTTTCTAAGAAGGAAGATTTTTTTGACGTTCCTCACTCTAAAAGGCCACAGTGTGATAACGATTATGTAACGTTATATGATCAATTAAAGATATACTCTTTAGCTTGAAAACGTCATTCTCCGAAAGTTCAGCATAAAAAAATTTATTGGAAGAGTGAGATATGCCGTGTTATTTCCTAACTTAATGTAGGGAACATACGGGAATGTGTATAAAGTGCAATACAAGTCTAAGAAGGATCAATTTTTTGCGCTAAAGATAGTTGATAAGGGATTTATTAATAGAAAAAAGAGATTCATGTGTAAGCGGGAATTTGATAATTAGATGATTTTTGCTAGCAAGACTTAATGCTAACGGATTTGATCTTTCAATAAAGGACTGTACAAAGTTGTCTCATCCTAACGTAATCCGTCTTTACAAAGTATTTTTCATTTGGAGAGTATTAACTACCGTAAGGTATTTGATAAAGTAACTGATCGGAGAGTATACCTGGTATACGAACTAGCTTATGGGTACTACTAGATATTATTTTCTAATCTATCTGAAGATCCATCATGAACATTCCTACTGACAAACCCTTCCATCCAAAGCTTGCTCAATTTTATTTCAGGCAAATTGTTAAAGGACTCGGATACTGTGAGTTAATATCTTTTATTTCATGTTTTTATTACTTCGATATTATGAGCTACAAATTGTAGTGATCGATTTATCTTTAACGGTTTCCCAATTATTGAAATATTGCTCATTCAAGCTTCAATGTCAACAAATATAAGTCCTTTTCGCCATTTTGAAATAATCATCTCAATCGAATACATATGGAGATAAAAACAAAAAATAATTTGGTCACAGTTTTTCTGTATATGTTATTAATATATTGCATATTATTCCTGTCTCTACTTATTTTCATACACTTGAAACATGCTAAAGTTTTAATTGAAGATTTTGTTGGATTGGATTGAATATATACTAGCATTTCGAGGTATTTATATGATACTTATGTAATAAATAGTCACTTGACTTTCTATTAGTGATACAAATTATAATTTATTAAACTCGATATCAATGAAAATTGAGAAATGCTATTTTTGGACTAAAAAGTTTGTGCACACTTGAGGGTATCACCGTTTACTTTAAATAGGATTATGTAACAAATTGTAAAGGAAGTATATATTTCCTTTTTGCATTTTTCTACACGTTTATTTTTTGTCGAAACCATCAAACATAATACGTTGAAAGTACTCGAATCTGGTAATAATAATTAAGGTGTTTAAATATAAATGATATTTTCTGGCACAGTATTAGGATTATTAATTTCATTTATAGTTCTTTTTCCACACGGTTTTTTCGGTATTTTTACAAAATTTAAGTCTTTTTCGATCATTTTTTATTTTGAAGCACGAATTTTGATTTAATTTAAAATAATGTTAAGTTTAAGCATGATTTGGCTCTTGTTATATGCAACCTAATTGATAGTAGTCCTTAGGGTGTTTGCATACCAAAGCAAAATTATCTGTGTACGATGCTTAGCTCCATTTTTCCAATCGTATATATTTGGTATATTTCAGTAAATAATTAATTTTTTTGCCTTGAAGTTTGAACATTTTGAATATGAAAAAAACTTGTTTTAAAACTACCATTTTAAGTTTGGATAATAAAATTTTACTGAAATGTGGACTTTTTAGAGTACAATCTTAAGGCCATTAGAAGGTTTTAATCCGGCATTTTATTATTATTTAATTAATTTTACTTTATTTTAATGAATTTTTTTAAACTTTTTATTCCTTGTATGAGATATAGCGTCTGAGCATTTGGTTTGCATTTTTTAATCATTTTTACATTATATACAGTTTGTTTTTAATATTTTAAAATCTAGTTTTTTAATGATGAATAATATTTCTTATTATCTATTTTTATCTAACATTAAACAGTACATTCAAAGGCAATCCCCCATGCTGATCTTAAGCCCGATAACATATTGCTGGGTCTTGACGGACAGGCAAAAGTTTATTAAGATATAGATTTATACTGAATATTTTTAGTTGGCCGATTTTGGCATGGTAAGATTTTATAGTGAGGATTTTACCACTCAATGCAATGTTATTGGTTCCCTTGCATTCTGCTCTCCAGAATTGTTAATAAGGCCAGGTAGATATGAATATCTATATATATAAGTGCTTTTAGAAATTAATCCGAGTCTCTTTGAATGTATTTTGGCTGATTTCTTCTCCTTGGGAGTCACTTTATATTGCTTTATTTTTGGAAATGTTTTATTCCATTAAATTCCGTATATATGTTTTATAGATTCCCTGGAATGGCAAGAATTTGTTTGAGATTTTCGAAAGCGTGACATTGCAAAAGTACAATTCTAATTTTTATTTTACTAATTATACTTAGAGTCGAGTTAACAGAAATGTTTATTTTAAAAAAGATGTTTTCATGTTTTTAGCCAAAAGAAGCATAAAAATCTTGGTGATATTCTTGAAAGACTCCTCTGTAAAGAGCCCTTTGAGCGTTTTGTTATGGCGGATATCATCGTTTCAAACGACTTTGTTAAATAATTATTTTAGGAACACCCGTGGTTCCAAATTGATGAACTTTTATGAAGATTTACAAAATTGATACTATTTATGTTTATCATAAATGATTTTATGAAGCCTTTTAAAGCAAAGTGTTGACAGCCTTCAAAGACATTTTATTATTTTTAAATACAATCTTTTATAATATATTTGTTATTTTTAATGAAAAATACTATCTTAGTTGCAGTTTGAATAATTATGTTATGCCTAGCAGTTTTGCATAGATATGTGTAAACAGTACCTTGAAATGTGTTGCATCATTGAAAAAAGGTAATTATATCATGATTTAAGAAACATAAAATAAACTGTACTGCCGATTTAAAAATATTTTTGTAATTAGTTTCTTAGTGATATTCTAGTGTAAATATGTATTCATATAAGAAATGTATATTTATAGGGAGTGTTATTTATTTATATTCTTTTGCCAGATCTATGTTATTCCATTAATAGGTTTTATATATTTGGTAAAGGATCATCAACCTTATTTAATTAAAAAATTACTTTTTGATTGAATTAATGGTATAATATTGCCAGCTCATACAAAAAACTTCTAGTATTATTTATTAGTAAAATATGCAGTGATATACACATTATTTACGGGAGTACGAATTGTATTTGAGATAAAATTAATTTCATGATGGGTGGATTGGTTATACTGTTTTTCAGGAATTAAATAATTATTCACTACAAAAAAATCATTCTCGTTAAATGATAATAAGTTTATTGCAAAGAACTGAAAAAACAAAATAACGATGTATGAAAATATAATACTCTGAATTACAGAATCATTTTCTTGATTCATTAATGAGAGAAAAATACCCGTGCTCTCTGCTTGAGAAGTGAAATCGTACTATCTAATACTAAGCATAGCTGAAAGATTATTTTAATCACTTTCAGAACGCTCTTTAGCAGTATACGGTATGTTGCATATTTTTGAAAGAAGCTATTTTTATTACTTAATGATAATATTTGAATATAGTCTTTATCCCAGATTTAGAGATTTTTTGTCCACCAATTTAGGAATAATTTACATTTTTGGCTGTAAGATCTATTGCCGAAAATTAATAATTTCTCTAATACAAAAAATTTATAATTTTGTCTAATGAAAAGTACGGAATTTAGTGTATAAATAAAAAATATTCTTAAATTTTTTTGTTTCATTTTGATGTTTTTTTATCCAAAAATATTAAACCAAAAGTAAAATTCAATAATACGAACTGAAACGTCTTATGTTTTAAAAATTATTATGGAGCTATTTTTATCAAATTAACTTATCTATTATATAAAGAATCCGTTTTCTAGGTACCTTAAAAGGATTATCTTCGTTTATATCAATATAACCTAATTTCGAAACAAAAAAACTTCCGATGTTTTCTTGGCCTTATAAAAATACTACGGATAAGATAGGAGCATATCTAATGATTGAAAAGTAATTATTCAATCTTGAAAATATATATTATGTTAAGTTCTGGATTTATATTTTCATCAAGTGAAGAGTAAACTTCTCAGAACATGGGTTCACACGTAATATGATCAGGTTTCCTTTTTTTATTTGTACGTTAAAAAATTGTAACAAACATTCCACTAATTGTGCTTTATGGACATACAATGTTACAAATATATAACAAAACGTTATTTTAATATATTTTTCTTACTACCGTGTTTAAGGTAAAAGTTTGATCATTCATTTAAATAATTTTATAACTTATGCTTGATTTTTCAGAACTTATTGATGATATATAAAAATGATGTAAGGAAATTAAAAACGGATAAAGGATATTAGTAACATCATCAAAATGTTTAAATATTTTATATAGTACTAGACTAGAAGCTCTAATTTATATCTAATAATTTTCTATGACCAATTATGATATAATTTTTTTTAAATTGAAAGGAAAATTTTTTATTTTGACAGAAATGTCTTAAAGTTTAAACAAATAACTTTCAATCAACATATTATTTTTAAGATACATTGAATCATATTTTACATAAATGAATATTTTTTAAGCTTTGTGCTGCATACACGGGCTCTATAAACGGGGTAGTCCTTTAAGCTGAATGATGAATTGAAGTAGAAGTAACTACAATTTATGAATATTTTTACGAAAAAAATTAATATTTGGGATAATTGTACCTTTTTTTATTTGTACGGTTTTAGATATTTCTCTTCAAATCTAGTTTTGTTGGAACAATTAAATTGGGTTTGATAAAAAGTAGCAAATGGCAGCACTCTTCATTATTTCCCTTTTTGTTCAAATAAAATGGCATCGCCAAAAAAGAACATGAATAATAATATTTTTATTTTTTTTTTCAAAATAAAAAATTGATTAAATCTTTCATTCTTGGATATCGGACTAGATGAGGCCATTTGATAGACCTGTACGTATTCGTAAGATAAAATTCGATATTTTTACAAAGAAGTTGTATAAATCTTGAAATATTATGTGGCCATTAAAACGGGACTAACTATGCTGATAAACAGAAAATTATTTCTAACCCTCTCGCCGGTTGTTCATAATTTTTTATTTCAGATTCGTGAAAAACTTCTCATTTAAGTTAAAAAAATCATATCAAAAACGGGATGAACATCACATTTATAATTATCATTTAAAAAATTATCAGAGTGATTCGTTCTGGCATTAGTCGTACCAATTCCATAATCATACTTTCAAAGAAATATTTTTGTTTTTAAAGGAAATATACATGAACAATATTGTTATTAACATTGATATGACAAAAAAGATTGGAAAATTTATTTTGAATACCAAATCATATAATGTTTTTAATATATTTATATATATTAAGATAGTACGTAACATTTAAATTCGAACTCGGAATGTCTATGTTTTGACAATTGAATTCTTTCAATGGAACTCCCCTATTCCCAGAAAGGATGAAAAAGTGTTACTAAATCTTTAACAATCTTAAATTTATCAACAATTAATTAACCATTGACTTCGATGAAAGCAAGAAATCAAGCTTAATAGTTGGGTTATTAGCGATTATAAGAGTATATGGATAATCGAATTATGTCATCTCATATTTTACGTATGTTAGAGATCAAATAGATTTGACGATCGTAGGTTAATATATTTAGAACGTGATAAAAATATTTTGTCAAATAACGCATTCTTGAATTAAAATATTCTTAATTTATTGATTTAAATTTCGCCACCAAATTAGTAGTAAAGCTTTATTTCTTCCTAAGTTTATCTTATTCTTTTACCTCTCTGGATCGAAAGTGTATCGGCGGTCTTACATCTCTGTCTGTTACACCAGAGACGAAAAGTATCTCGCGGTTAACTAAAAGCATTAAAATCAATCTGAAGTAACTAGTTTACACATTATATACTTCCAGGGAATTTCGATTATGTTTACTCTCGTTCGTTCCATATAATGATGAGGATCAGTTTGTTCGAAAACTCTCCCCATAAAATTAGATCACACTGATTTATCAGAAGTGCTTCTTAAAATATTATTCTAGTTCAGAAATTCATCATTATTATTTAAAATGTTTTTGTAAACATCTTCATTTACAGAATTGGTAAAAAATGATACGAGTTTTAATTTTCTAGCAAGAAAAATATAACTTCTCTCTATTCTCACATAATTAATAACATATAGTTTTTATAGCATCTGTTGAACATTTATTTTATTTATTATTGAGGTACCCTACCGGTATTTCCCTCCGGAAACGTAATTGACGAACAGTGACTTCGAAAAGTCCCTGCCCAGGTTTTTGAACTTTTCCATTTATATATTAATCTCAACTGATAAAAGAAAAAAACTCTGACTATTGAATATCGTTACGTTCTTTAACTACTTCGCCGCCCGCCCTATCAGTGGGTGTCGTGCGATTAAATGCGGTGGCACCACAATTATATAAATCAGATGCTTTTCCAATTATAAACAGCCTTGTGTAGTCACGACTAACAAACATTCACTAAAGCTATTAATAGAAGTTATGTGATCTGGGTTGTATTTGTATTATTAACTTTTAAATATTTGGAAAAATCTTACAATGATAAACTAAACTATACATAAACTTCAGTGTATGTTTTAGTAACCCTTTTTCCAATTTACACACTAAATATATGACAGGATCACCGATTAAGAGGTAATATCATTGTTAATGTCAATATACAGCTAAGTGCTATCTAAAATTTCAGGTTCATTTCTATATATGGAATAAGTAAAATGCTCGTAGTCAAAATTTTTGTATCGCTTCCCTGATGGTAGTTTATTACTTTTTTTCGGTTAGAAACTTTTTGATTTGTATGAGTTCTTGTCTTAATTGCACCTATTAGAAAAATTGAACTGACGATTTTTTTACTTTATTTTATCGCCTACTATATTACACCAGGATTGGGAAATTTTTATCTTAAATATAAAGACAGGTACTAAGCAGTTTGACAGCTAAAATATCCCTTCCACTTTCTATTTGATATTATAGGAATATCCACGTCTTAGCAAAGTTAACTACAAAATAATTGTAATTATTTTAGTGAACAAATTTCCAGTTAATACGATTTCTTGACAAATACAGGTTTACAGCTTCAAAATTTTGCTTTTAAACATTCATTTTATGTTTTCAATCGAAAAGGAATATTGTTGTATACAAAGACGGTCGAACGAAAAAGTTTTTATTTTTACGCTAAAAGTATTTAATTACCTTTATTCTAAATATGAATTCCGACACACCATCTGCTCAAAGCGCTTTCATATATTTCTTCATGGACAATAATCAAATTCCGAAAGGAAATTCGAGAATATATATAATCCCATATATTTCATGTAATGAAGCTAATATTCCAACCCGATTTTGTAAAATTTCAATTAAAAAATTTACTTCAATTTTTTAAAGTTTTGAATTATTGACTCTTTCAGTATTTCATCAGTAATAGTGAAACAACAAACGCAGTGAAACTTGGAACTAAAATATAAGTATTGCTTAGCGTAATGTTTAAGTATTATTTGAATTAGAATTTATGGAAATTTTATCACGTTATTAATATTTACAATATTGTGATTGCCTCATTTCTCCTATCACATTTCTATGTTGCACCTGAATCAGATTGGGAAAATTATCTAAGCACCTTTCCATGGTTTTTATTATTGGTAGCATGATCCTTTAGCGAAAATATTGGATGGTTATTCAATGTTATTTGGGAAAATCTGTTTTAAATTTATGTTTCAACCAGCTATGTAAATCAATTTTTAGAAAATTGAGTTCTAGATTTTTTTTGTTCTGGGAATACTAACATTTTTATCTTCAAAACATAGTTGTTTCACTATAATTAGTTATATCGGATTATTTTGATTAGAAATCTATTTATTAACTTTTCATTATTATTATAATTATAAATCGAAATTCATATTAAAAGCAGAGAAATATTTCGATACATATTCCTCTAAAACTTTATCTATTCATTTGTTTGAAAATTTCTACTTGATATTATAGAGTCATGCTTTGTCATATATGACAGATATTTACAAAATAAATTAAGCAATAAATTTTACCTTGAAAAATAAATAAAAGAATGTTAAAATATAGAATTTGCAGACAAAATGCTCTTCTTTAATAAATTAAGCGTGAAAGAGCCTAATATGATTTTAGCAAAACCATAAGGCACTGTCTTTTATTTTAACGAATACCTATTTATTGAAATTTTTGTCACACTCTTAGAAAATTCATATAAAGCATTTGTTCTTGACCAAATTTTACATTATGATTTTATTTTTTTGTTTGCTTAATAAAATATTACCTATAAAATATATTTTCGAAATTTTTTCTTCATAATATAAAATAGTAAGCGAATAGACAAATCTTCTAGACTTAAAATTATCAATAATAATCATATTATGAATTAAAAAGAAAAATATTGAAATTTTAGATTTTTAATATATTTAGTAATGTTATAGCTCTACTTCCAATTTTTACCATTGCTGTGTTTTAATAAAAAAACCGCTCATGTAATAATTTTCAATAAAATTCGAATAATTTGTTAAAGAAATAAAAAATCCCTCTTTTTCTGTGCATATGAAATTTTAAGAAATTTGCCGTAAATGAAAATCGATCTATACAGAAGATATTGTTAACTGCAATGTGGAGAATCTTTTTTAGAATTTTAAAGATATTTTCACCTAACACAAGATTGGATGTATAAAAATATTAAGCATTTGGCAAAAAAGATAAGCAGATGTTATATTAAATTAATGATGCAGTATTCTGACCTATGATGTCCTCTAATAAGCCGGAGGACAGTTGGGATCTCATGCCTTACTTATTATTCATTGCATTTACATTCGAGATTACGTCTAAAAAGGTATTTATCTAAAATTTCGGGATTGATGTGAGAGATAAGACAATGTAATAAGTTAAAACAAAAGAAAGAACTATCTACAATCTAGGTACTCGTTTTTATACTCTTTAATTGGAAAATTTGATATAATAATAACGTCACTAATTTTTTGGATATTCGCAATTTTTCGCTCCTTCTTTTCTTTATTCCTCCGTGCCTCCGTCAAAGCGTAAAAATTTAAGGAGGCATTCTAGAATCCTTCGCATTTGGGACGTTGTGAGAGAGACGAACGAAAACGGAGTGCAGGCGGGCGGCGGACTAATTAGTTAGTAATAATATATTCATATTTTACAGGCGTGTCCCTGGGTCGAAGGTTTGTGTGGTGCATTCCACCGCAAAGGATACAGGAATATAGGGTGTGGTGCGGACGGCGGCGGAGTTAGTTAGATTTTGGTATTTTAGTAACAGATTGATATATATACTTATTGTTTTAATATGAGTCTTTCTCTGTTCACCACCTACACCAAGACTGGGAGATACCCTGTAGGGTACCTCAGTTTGTATTTTAATTTTTACAAATTTTTTGAGTGTCCCTTTCAATAAAACAAATGGAGACTATTTATCTAAGTAAGCTCAAATATTGGTTAAATAAAATATTAAGTAATGATGACATAGTATTAAAAGGTTACATAATATTACGTTACTTATTACATTAACGAATATAAGACGTAGATAAGAATTAATTTACCACGTTTCTAACACCATTAAAAAAATATAACGAATTAATATCTATTCCTTTTTTTCAAAGGATAATTTTATAAATAGGGTTTCTAATTGACATTTTGAAGTTTATAATGTATAAACTATACGGAAGCAATTAAATTCATGATTCTCATCGGATTACTCATCCCATTTTTATTCTTCGGGAAATGATTGTATGCAGGAGTTGACGTAGAAAGCGGGTAAAAATATACACAAAATTTGTTCGTAAGGACAACTTAAATGATAAAAGCTGCCAATATGAGATGTATTCTGATAAATGTGTGTTAAATAGGGCAGACCTCCAAACAAGAAAGTTTTGAGAAAAAAACAGTGACAGAATACTTAAAGTCTGAAATTAAAAAAAATTAGTATCCGAGTGAATGGAATCTTTTAATAGGGGATTGAGATTATGTCAGAAAATAAAGAGACACCAAAACGATATAAATACTGCCAAGTCTGCAAATGTTGGATAAGAATCAGATACATGCGTAATGAGGATATCTGAATCAGGGATTTTCCCTATTCATTTTTACTAAATGGCAAGTTCTGCGGGACGAAGAGGAAGGAATAGACTGGGTCTTCGACTGAACATTAATCCCGAGGGGTAAGCATTCACAGCTATTTTGTAACGTTCTAAACAGGAAAAGTTCACCTAGTTCTATTCAGACCGAGAATGAGAACAGAACGTCATTTGATATTAGCATTGACGAAGCTCAGAAAACTCGACTTAAGAAGTTTGTGCAGGAACGAAACACCCTGGGAGAGATGGGTCCAGCAGACTTTGATAAGATAGAGGAGTTGGGAAAGGGCAACGGGGGTGTTGTCTTCAAGTGCTTTCACAGGCCCTCCAACCTTATCATGGCCCGTAAAGTTTATCATCGTAGTGCATTTAAATCCAACTTTCCTAGGTCATCTTCCTCGATGTCAAGTTATCAATTCAAAATCAAATTCTCAGGGAGTTGAAGGTTCTACAGGACTGTAACTCCCCCTATATAGTGGGATATTACGGGGCCTTTTGCGCCCGCAACGAGCTTAGTATTTGCATGGAACACATGGTAAGGATAGCCACACTTGATTTATATTATCATGAATCTTCAATAAAAAAAGAACTTTTTTTATTAAGTTAAGACCTCAGTTCAACTAAATCTGAATGATAAAAATACATAATTTTAAGAAATAGTTAATCTCGTCACTATTTAATAAATATAATTGTTGGAAAACTTTAAACCTATAAGTTGGATTAAACAGATAATTCTTAGTTGTAATCAAATTCATGTTGGGTAAATCTTCTGAAATGAGTAAGTAGTACATATTAATGTTTTTAGGATTAAATATAAGAATTTTTTAGACCTACTATAGTAGTTCGATTTTTGGACTCCGATTCTGATGCTATTAATCTGTTATATAACGAAAAAAAATATACGAATACTAATAAAGACAATTTTATATTTATTTTTTTTCATATTTCCTTATTTCAAATTTGGATACTTTTATATAATTTTATTGATTTGCTTAATATTTCTGTATCACCACTTGACTAAGTTACCTTTATTAAAAATACTTAGGTCAGATCTTGATATATCTACTCTTATTCCGTTTACGAACAGCATGTAAGAGGAGTTCGCAATACTGATATTTGTGAGCGGGTTAAATTTTCATCCTTGTAGGTGATGATAGATATGGGTCGAACAACGTCTCTTGCTCGAATATGCTCTCACAATTGCATTTATGTTGCTTCCATTCAACATTTAATCGTATTTAATAAAATAAATGATCGTTATATGCACTAATAGCTTTCCATAACAATTCCATGATATTTTCAAGGTTACGGATATGTTAATTGGTTATTTAATCATTTTTATTTTTTATTGCAATATTAATATAACTCCCTACATGCTCATGTATGAGGAAAATACTAAAAACCAAAGCATTTAAATGGCGAAGTTTTAGATTCGTAATATATAGTAATATTTTATTCATGATTATGTAATTTTCGCATTTTTCTACCAAAACTTAGAGGTGAAACCACGATGTCAGTATTTATATGCAATTAGCTCGACTTATTCTATCCAAGAGAGTTCCTCATTAAAAAAAAATGTTTTTATACTGATTATCTTTTTTTCGTACACCAAATTTATCAATGAAAAATTTCATTGAACAGAATACTTAAAGATGATAGAATTTAAAGGTATTGGCTGGTTGAACTAATGTTGAACATTTCATATAAATGAATTTTACAATCTAAACTCGAAAGTAGTAGAATGAATTTTTGATTTGCTCGTTAAGGTTATATTAGTATGATGAAACCAAAGAATTGATTGGATTTCTCTGAAGTAGCCCAGGCGTTGTCTCTAAATGTTCCTCAACTGAATGGTGTTGTAATAAATCATGTGTAATTTTTTTATATTTTAGGCTTTTGCCATAATATAAAAAAATGCAAAAATATTTTTCATGAAATTTTGTAGTTACATTGTTTGTAGTTTATGATTTTGGCTTTACTGAAATTGCTTGATGAAATGTTGATCTTAATCTGAATCATGCATGAAAAAAGCAATTTTTGGTGTTTATCGAGATGTATATATATATATATATATA
>LDMZ01009418.1:0-12182 GCA_001455285.1 Sphaeromyxa zaharoni
AAAAAACAGCCCATTATTTTAATGTTTGCCATCTTGCTTCTAAATATAATACATTGTACCTTCAATTATAACTGATAAATAGAAAGAATTAAAAAATGTATAATACATTCGGTTAAATTTTATACTTGTGTTGCCAATTCCTTCGGTTCATTTTTGCCATTGATTAATTAGGCGTATTATATTTTGAGTCTGGATAAATGTCCTCTTCTACAATTTTATAACAAAATCTTAATGAACCAACATCTTTGAAACTGTCTTAAGATAATTATTACGTTAAAATGCTTATAGTTTAATTATATTTATATATATTAAAAAATAATAATTCAAATTTAATTATGTACATACCTTTAAATATTTTCCGTCGTTAGTTCGTTCCTACGGAACTTCTAAATTCTAATAATTCCATAAGAATTTTTTAAGATTCAAAATAAATGATTTTTTGACACTATAACGTCACACGTCAATAAACTGTCACTAGGCACTTCACAGATGCAATATACCATAACTATATAACCAACTTAAAATTATAGTGGTTTACGTTTAGTTTCCAATTTTAGTGAAATTATTTTCCAAGATCAAACTTAGTCAACATGTCATAAATTTTCTCTTCCAATCATTTTCGATAATTAGGAACTTTAAAAGATATTTCCAACGATTCTTTGTTAGAAATTTTATTAAATTAAATTTTTTTAACTTTTTCAGATGAAAATATTATGGTTAATATATTTTGTTTTAACGTAAAAAAAAATTATCATCAACAAACCTTTCAAGAAAAAATTATTGAAATTCCAACTGAGGTAAGTTTTCCATTTTGATTTACAAAAGTCAACCTATATAAATATTATCTAACAGTTTCTATGTAAGATAAAAACAACAATTCTAAAATATTTCTTTGGGTATTTATCTACCTTATATAAAGTCTTTTAATACGTAGGAAACATCACAAGTATCTTTTATACAATTTTAATAAACGAAAGATTAGGTTTTAATTTTTCCAAAATAAATATATTAATTATGTAATATTGTTCCAAACAACTTCGATGAGAAATGATTCGTGGAGTTCGTTTTCACCATTTTCTATTTTTGGCCCGTCTTTAATTAATAATTTATGTACTTTAAAACGATTTATTGTTTTCATTGTTCTAGATATTTTAAAAATCTAACAATGCGTATTAAATGATATAAAATATTGTTTTTTGCTTGAATCAAATCGAATTCTCGTTTGTATTTTTCACTCTGTATGATTGAATGAGAACGGCATCGATATCATTGAATGGTTATAAGCCACTTTTGTAACTAGTTTTAACCATTTTTCAGGTATCATATTTGATTCTACATTAAACATTTCATTTAATTAAAAAAATTGTGCATAATTTACTTAATATGAACCAAAACAGAACCAAAAACCGATTTTATTCATTTTCTGCATGAAAAATAATTTTTATTAATTTTATCTCTTAATATTAATGTATAAAACAAGGTAATATTTTGGCTTCGTACCAGAAAATAGATAAAGATTAAAACTCATTCTATTATTTCAAGGATACTCCATAATTAGATTTTATATAAAATTTGAAATATTTTGAAAATAATTTTAGTTATTTTTTAAAATAAATATAAACTTTTAACATTACTTTTTGCAGAACAGGTATCAGTAAAATTTAATTTATTAACAAAGGATCTTTATAATCTTGTTGAAAGAATTTTTAATATCAGGAAAGTTATTACTGTGATAACTTAGTCCATGTTCTAATAATGAATTCAGATTTTTTAAATACATATGAAATACCAGACATTTTTAGCAATATCGACTTAAAAGTCATTAAAAATTAAAGAGAAAAAATGACAAACATGAAATACTACATATATTTAAATAATTTGATTTCTAATATAATAATAAATAAAATTTATAAATATAATATATAATTTCTTTCATAATTCTTCATAATGAGTAGTTCAAAATAATTTAATTTTTGAATAAATAAATATGTTTTATAAAGCTTAGTGAGTAAAAATATTGTAGGTCAAACATTATTAAATCTATGTTGATAATTTAATTAAAACATTTAAATATGATTAATACCAAAAATAAAAAAATAACAAAAAACACCAACAAAGTATTTCTCCTGGATCAAACTTATTCAAGAATAAAAAAGGGAAAACATATTTTTTTATATATGAAAGTAAATACTGTAAAAATTATATTTCAGTTTAATATATTATCGCATAACTGTTAGGTTGCCCCGATATTTTGTTACTTGCCGAAGAAAACCCGGCAATTTCAAAAGCTCTAGAGGAGCAAACACGTTCTCGAGAAAAAAAATGCGACGTGCGGATTAATATAGTTTTGAAACTTTATATAAAATGGTAGCCTACTTTTGTTTTTTCATATCTTTAGAATATTAGTGCATGGAATTGCCTTCTCATTGAATCTATGGAGACCCGACTAAGCGTTTTCCAGGATCCATGTATGTGAGAAAGCTGCAGAACTATTCTGTTGTTTCCAGACATGACGATATGTTAAAAGAATAGTAAAAATAAAATTTTCGATGTCCTTATAAAAATTGTTACTCCTGCTTGTAATAGCGAAAATTCATTTAAAAAAATTAAGATTTACCATACCACTTCTTAATTCTTAATTAATTTAATATAACAGAGAATATAATTAAAAAATAACTTTTTACCTCAACATTTCTACGCTTAGATCAGAGAGCTATCTCTCCAGACCTTCAATAATTATTTCTACTATTTTTTCAACAAATGCTAGTAAAGAAACCGTTGGTTGGCTCATTTGCTCCATATAAGTAGCAATATCTTTCCATTGAAGGGTAATTTAAAAAAAAAGTATATCTATTTATGAAATAATATAAAATCGATTTTTGAAAATTCTACTGTGGTAATTTCCCACGGGGCTTGGGAGAACTTTCCATAATGGTTAAGTAATGAATTACGTCCAGCTGGTGGTGCGTAATTATACACGAAACCCATTAAATATTAATAACAAATAGAGTTAACTACACTAGCCAAATAATGTTCTAGGCGGCTTCGCCGCATCCTTGATAGCGTGCTTAAAATCCTTTTGATCGTAACCGAGGGGTTACGACACTATGATGAAAAAATAAACAATAATTGTCATACTTAAAAATACTGGAAAAGTAATTAATAATATGGTTTATAAAATAGTCACAGGAAACGAATCAATAAAAATTATATTAATTTTTGTCAAAATACTCCCAAAATAAAATTATCACCAGCTATTAAGTTATTTTATAACGCTCATGCATCACTATAACTATTTTATTGCCATTATTTGTATCTCTGAATGAGCATTTATATTTGCGTGCCTTTGCTTTTAACTGTTTATTTCATGTCTGAACTTGCTATGAATAAAATGTTGATTGAGCACTGTCAAAGTATACATTCCGTTTTTACATGACTCATTCGTGTGATAACAAGTTCTAAGCAACGGCACGTGAAAAAGAATGAATATATAGGTAAGTGTCAACCTATCTAGAGGTGAAATTTAGTTACCCTGCCTTATGTATATCTGTGACTTGGACTTAAAACAACAGACATAAACCTCTGTTATGAAATTTGAAATAGTAGCTGAAGCGAAGAAGTGAGACTTGAAAAGGAAGTTATAATTTAAACCGTTAACATTCCCCTTTATTATAAAAAAAGTACACTACCAATTTTCAGAACTGACTCCTGCTAGGAGAACTATACTCGGATACTACTATGAGTTTTTGGAAAGCACTGTCACTTCTTCTCTTGACGATTATCGTAAAGTTGAAAACTCATTTTAAAAAATTACGTCCTATTGTAGGTTTAAATTTGAATGAATACTTGGAAAAACGTTAGCTCTTAATCGATAAATTAAGGCCTAGAACATTGGAAAAACAGAAACAAAAAATTTCCTGGCTTTTTTATCCAATTATTCGTTTTGAAATTATATGTGTTTTGAAAACTATCCTCATCCGAGACAGTAAATAGATTTGAGCTGTTGAACGGTACGACAGACCTCCAAACCTCTGCGTTTTGCATAAAGCTCTCTATGAGAATTCAGATAGATTAGTAGAACAAACTAAAGACATTTATCTGGAAAAGAAGGTTAATGTAGATTTTCTTTTCAATTTTTGGTAGAGTGTAAACTACTTTTTGTAGAGGATACCGATGCTAAAACCGAAAACACACGAACGTACATGCTGAACAAAGGACTAATTTAGTAGTATTGATTTATACTATATATATAACAATTATTATGTTCTACGACTCAAAACTCTTTAAAACAAATAACAATATTCAAACTCTAAGCAAGCGGATCACACGAAAACTAACTGCAAACAATAAAATTTTAGTACACACATTAAATGAGCTTGAGTTGCCAAAAGTAAAAAAGCTAGGTATGTTTACTTTTTTGCGTAGATTTGTAAAGAAATTCTTAGTATCAATTTGGGATAACGGCCATGTTAAAACACATGACAATAGCTTTTTTATTGAATTTTTCGTACTTAAGTTAAACATCTACTAAAAAAACGAATAACTTACGATATTACAGGCCTTCAAAAATTTTAAAAAATCTAATAACGAAATATATTTTAAATAGAAGGTTAGCTATATATTTATCGTAATCACCACATACTGCAGAAAATAAATACAATTATGAATCCTCAGTTTTCGCACATCATCATTACAAACAAGAATTTCTGGTTTATAAAAAAGTTCCAAAGGTCCTACATTATTTTATTCGTTAGTACTTTTTTTTATAAAAATTAGTATGAGGTATTATTTGTCTCTCATTGTCAATGTTTCAAAATATTGTTTTATACGCTCTGATTCATTATTCCAAGCATATATGAAATAGATAAATATACCGGGCTTGATTTCTGACAACCGAATTGAATTTAATATTTTAGACTATGTATATCTGAAAATACTCTAAAATTTGAATTTGAAGGAGATGTAATAATTTAAAGTAAATGTATCTTGGCTTTTTTCTAGCTTCACATTTTATTGTCAACCATTAAGCTCATATTGATAGGAATAAAACTACCATCGCCCGTGTCAAACAAGATATACATGAAAAATAAAGTTCCTTGTTATATCTATTTACTCAGCAATTTAATTTATTTACAATGCATCAATGGGATTTAGGAGTGACCAATATTTAAAAATGAAAAATTCCTAAGTATTCATCTACTATTGAGTTCCATCAATGCTTAGAACAGAAGATGAGAAATAAATTTAAAATATGATTCATCCTAGTAATAGTCCACGTTTGAAACCAACCCATGATGTTGGTTAAAATGGAAAGAAAAAAACATTCTTGTGTTAAATTAATGATTTAAAGTAAAGCTTCATCACAAAACCATTACTTTCTGAGGGAAGTAGATACAGTTTACAGCATGCTAACGGAATTGAATTGTATCTTATAGTAGATCTAAAATCAGCATACTTGCAGATTGAAACAAAATATAACGATAAATAAAAGACGGTAGATGATATCTGGCCCATACAGGTATTCGACCAATTTGGTGTCGCGCTTTTCGTCTCACTAAAAAATTAATATCTAAGTCAAGATTTATCTATCATGTGTCTCAGAGAAAATATTATCGTGCAGAAGTTAAGCCCTAACGATATTAATTCGGTTTCACACGGAAAATAAATAATTATGAAATTTCTATATAAAAAAATGAACAAGATGGACGGTGGAGTAATAAAATGTAACTCTTTAAAGTAAACTTAGTCTATTTTTAATATTTCTGGTATATATATTTTTTACAATGAGTTTTGACGGTCTAGATCCTGAGTCACCCCATCACTGGAATGTTTGTAGCCTGCCAGTATTCCCTACATTAATCCCTTTATGTTCAAGTGCTGCGGAATAATACCTTTGGCCCAGATCACGAAAATATTTTATACGTTTATACACAGGTGCATATTGATCAACTTGTACTACTTTGTCAGAACATATAAAAAACGTGGACTCCGCTTTCTTGTAGCTACAGATGGCTCGACCAAAAATAAATCCATTATGTTGTGGGATCCAAAAGCAAAAAATTTCATTTTTGCACATATTAGAAAAGACACAGCCAGTAATATTCAGAAAATAACATCTATATCTCTACTGAAGACAGCCCCATTCTTAAATAAATGTTTGTATTTTGGTAGGTTTCTTCGTATTAGGCTATAATATATACCAGTATATAGCACTAATCGAGAAGGTAAAAACTTTTGCTGGTTCCAAATAGAGAAACATTCTTTTAACTAAATAAGTTATTACTCAATATAATTCACTCCTCAGTTTTAATAAAAATAGCTACCAGTTAATTCAGAAATGCGATGTATATTTCATAGCAAAAAATGTCTTATAAAGAACTTCTGTGATAATGATACTTGGTTGCATTTTCCTGTCATTCCTAAACAAAAAAAATGAATAAGTTAGGTGTTTTATAACCCTGTGATAATTTTTGCCTTTTTTAATTAAACCAAAATTGAAACGGAGAAACTCCTGTCTATATGCATAAATTAACTTGTATATATATTTAAAGGCTTATAGGCATTCACATAGTAAAATTGCGATAATTGTACCATCTTTCAAAATTATCTTTTTCAGTTAAGTATATTAAAAATCCAAAGGATATTGTTACTTTAAATCCAGTTTTTTTGCCGATACTATAACACAGTGAAGCGAGAACGTTAAATATCTGCTTGATGCTATAGAAAAGATGAATTCAAAAGGTTTCTCACATTCAAAATTTTGTGAATTCATGAAATAAAAAAAAATTACCAGTGCATGATATGATGAAAAAATTAATTTGATAGAATCAAATTGCAAATCTTTAATTTATATTTAAATTAACACTAATACTCAGTATTAAAATAACATATGGATACATTTAAGATACTAAAATATATATGGAAGATTTTTCACTACCCTAGGATTATGGAAATACTTGCATGATATATAGCAGCAAATATTATATCTAAGAAAAAAAAATCAAAAAAATTTTTTCCATTATCCGATACAAACGCACCAAATATATCATATGGTTTTTATTGATGGTAACAGCCCGCATATATTAACTTATGGCGAATATAACTAAAATACTGTAAATAAATGTTTGTTTAATTATGGAAAATTTCACTTGTTCATTCAAGTGGGAAATGGTCACCTATACTCGATAATCACTGCACATTACTATTCCTAAATTACAATTTTATTATTATTAGAAGCAACTATTGACATTAACTAAAGTGTTTTTTCAATATCAACAGCTTCACACAGTTATATTTTGCCTTGTTAAGTGATACCGGCAAAAGCCCTAACTAAGAACAATGTTTTCAGTTCTAAATTCGCGTATTGACAAATCTACGTTCACAAATCGAATGATAAGAGATACCTACTAAAACTGTTCAACTCTCTAGCAAATTGGGTTGCAGACTTCAGATAAAAAGCATGAAAAAAGTTCGACGATCAATTTAGAAAATATAGAGTAGAAAATTGGGTCAAACCCCATTTTTTAAAACGGAAGAATAGGCACAGTTCAAACTGATTAATACTTAAAATTTTATTTTGTAAATAAAAATCAAGGCCACTGAATGAAATATAATACGATCGATGTTACTTAAAACTTTTAGATAAACATTTTTATTGAAACTAAAATATAAATGTTCTAAAAGTACAATCATTATAGGTATGGGATAATGATAGCAACATAATACCCGAAAATATTTAAATGGTGTAAAATGTATTATTAAGAGTTATCAACTATGAAATAATGGATCACAGTAATAACCATTCACTACGTGGTAGGTGGAGGGGGGACATGAGTAAGCTGACTGACTAAATGAAGAGCAATAACTTTGTCGATTTTCTTCAAATGTTCTAATATTAAAAATTTCAAAACTAGATCGAATCACTAAGTGTAAGTGAAAGACGAATGATGAAGTTTACTTCAGGGGAATCTACTTCATATAGAAGGGATGGAAAGGTGTAAATGAATTAAATGCTCCGCTCATTCCCTTTGGTATAGTATGAGAGGAATGATTGAACTATATCCAGTTTCTTGTAGTATTTAAGTTAAATGGACAGTAAGATTAGGAAAACTTTGTATATTTGACTGAAACATTCAAATAAATTTATTGATTTTTAATGGGATGGAATCCTAAATATAGGAAGATTTCAAGCACAGCTATGGCAATTAAAACGAAATCATTACAGAATTAATTTCGTAATTCAGGATTAAATTGTTTCCCATTTTATAATAACTTTTTTTTATTTTGTTTCCTAGTAATAACAGTTATATCATTACTTTTAGTAATATATTATTAAAGGTTAAAGACTTCATTTTAACAGCAAGTGTAAAATCAATTTTTTCTTAATTTTAAGCAAAGATTAACGATAACAGAATTTTTTTGCTTTAATATTACACCTAATAGATAACATAGACGCTAGATCTTAGAAAAAGATATATTCCTAATAAATTAAATATAAAAAACCTAATTTCTGTTCTAATGAAAATTTTCATCCATAAGAACATGGAAAATATTCTATAAATCTGAAAACTGTACTCGATCTTGTTGAAAGATAAATGAATTCAATGTAATAAAGCGCAATCAGGTAGATTTTATTATTCAAAATTCGTTTAAGTATAATATAATTCGTTACTAAGTATTAAATCCTGGATATCGCTACATAAGGTAATTTCATTTATTCTAATATTATGTTATTTAAAATTAAGCATATATTGTATTAATTAATATAAATTCTAAGTTTTGTGTGTAAATTAAACATTTGCTAACAGTAATATCTATTTCAATTGGCCATTTTTATGAGAATTATATACACCCAAACTTATACAGTGAAAATATCAATTTTTTTATCTTTGTGAAAAATATTTTATGTTGATTTAAACTAAATGCCTTTATATTTTTTATATAAAACTGATATTTATTGTTCATATATTTTTATTCCGAGAATATAAATAATTATAACATTAAAGCTGAAGCAAATTTATATTAAACAATTTACAATTTTTTTAACGTATTTTTGCAAATTCTTTGAAACCTGATTAAGAAAAAATTTAAAAAAATGATTCTTTATTTATAAAATACTCTTATTGTTCATTTTTGTTAAGCTTTTATAACGTTTTAATTTAAAAATCATTTACTCAAAATTTTCCTAAAAATATTTGATCTAAACAAAATAAACTCTAATGAGATTATTCAATTTGAAAATATCCAAATATATATACTACTTTTCCAATATGCATTTGATGATTGAATTTAACTTACACACAATATTTATTTCCAAAATATGAAAACTATAATTTTTTTCTTAAATCATCAACAAAAAACAAGTCTTTAATTGTTTTAATTAATAGTCTGTATATATATATTTTGTGATAGAGACATTAATACAAAAATTAAGACTTATATTTACGAAACTGAATTTCGGATATATTTTTAAAATACATGAGAACAGATATATTAATTTGGTTTTTATGAAACGACTTTTGATAAAAAATTATTATGGATCATCAGAAATGGGTAGGCTAAAAATATTTTTTTTGTTATAATTTATAAATCGGAAAAAATATTTTAACGATTTACTTTATCTTGCGGAAAATGTTAAAATGTCATGGGTATTGGATCCTTCTATTTATGTGGACTAATTTTCAATTATGAAAAATGATTTTATGTCTGAATTTAAATTATATAACAGATAGTTGAAATTGTTATTTATTTAAATTGAACCATATTTTTTACAAAAAAATATAATTTTAAATTTTATTTTTATATTTATTACAAATTAAAATTTTTTTTAAAAATGGTATTGATAAAAATAATTTTGGATTAATTAACATATAAATGTACAGAATTTATGTAATACGAATAATCACATGTATAACAAAAACTCAGATCTTCCAAATTTGTGATGATAATATGTAATGTTAATTTCAATCTGAAAGATGAACTAATAGATTTCGAAAGGTTTTTTATTATTATATAATAAAAAATCTTAATTTTTTCACTATATAATTTAAAGTTATAAAAAATGAAATTTTACTGAAGATTATTTATACTTAAAAAAATTTAGGATTTATAATACTGATATTTCTGAAAAGAAGGATTTTAAAACGGTACTGTGCATTAGAATGTTACTGACTACAAATTTTAAAATATATATCTACGCATAACTGATAATTTTATTATCCTGCCTTTTATTTCATAATCTTCATAAACTACTTGAAAATAGGTTCTCTATATATTTACTGCGTGAAAAAATCTAAGTGCAGATATCATAAACCGATAAATGTAGATAAATTCAGTTCATAATTTTAATCCTGGCACTGTAGCGTCTGTATTACAAACTTTCTAGATCTCAAATAGTTCCATATAACCTGTGTAATATAGAAAAAGGACTCAGAAATTTATGAAACCAATAATAAGTATTCTAAATACACGGAAAATGAACTGAATTTAATTATAGAATTTCTTCAATAAAAAAATTTCAAATCCCTTTCCTTTTTTCTATTATATATCAACATGATTTATTTTAAGAAAACAAATTTTTAACTATAATTATTGTGTAATTATAAAAAAAATAGTATCCTATAGGGTTTTATTTAAACAATTGAGATCATGATTTGGTTTTTCAAGAATTTAAGTAATACTCATTATCACGAGTTATTATTTTGTATTAAATGCCATTTTCTCCTGAAAATAGTAATTTCAATTTTAAAATTTTTGTTTTTCTGTGATTGAGTTATAAAAACGTATAAAAGTTGTTTTCATATTATTTTGACTAAGTAATAACTGCAAAGAAATTCAATTATTTTTGAATTATTCCTTAAATTCAATTTAGATCAGATGAGTACAGAAAAATGTCAGAAGGAAGCAAATAATGTTACATACGCTGTAATTATTTTAACTGCTAACGTATTGACAATTATTTCGAATACAATGATTTGTGTTGTCATTAAAAATACAAAACAATTACAAACATCAACTAACAAATTCATCGCCAACTTCAGTATATCTTTAATGTTATATATGACTTTTTCTGTTATTCATTATTTTCTGATAGAATTCGGGAATAACAATGTACGGCAAGTTGGATGTCATTTTTTTACGCTATTAATACATGCCTCCCATATTGAATCTATATTCTCTGTCGTTCTTATATCCTTTGATAGATATACGTCAATTTATAATTTTCGGATTTATGGTTACATTAAAAAGAAGAGCAAACGATTGATATATATATCCTGGATGCTTAGTATGATTCTAAATATCCTCACCCCATCAATTAATCGTACTGCAATCGGTCCGTGTAATAACTACGTTGTTTTTAATTTATCTGAGTAATAATTCTTAGTATTGTGAAATGGATAATTTTGGAGAAACTTTTAAAAAAGTATATGTATTTTTAATGGCCATACTTTTAAATTTTGTTCCAATTTTACTGATGTGCTATTTTTACGTGATGATACTTATTAAGTTCTATTCATTGAAAAAGAAAAGAGGTGAAAACATGGAATATCATCAAGAAAGAGACACTGTTGTTGATTCGGATTGGGTTAGTAATAAAAATTTTCGTTTTGGAGTAAGAAGCTTGGTTAAGTCCGTCTCTACGGATTTCAAAATCAGCGCTGCAAAAGTTAGAATGTGATTTTTAACTTCAATATTTTTTTAGACAGTTTACTTGATGAAATACATTCCAATCATTTTAATAGTTGGAATTTATGCCATGTTTACTTTACCATACACGATATTCGAACTAATAGCAATGTTTAAACCTGAATCAGCTAAGAAATCTCTCTACATTATCAAAATTTTGTTACTTTTCTATCCAATCATTTACCCTTTTCTTGTTGCTGTAATCAATCCTGGTTTTAGAAATCGTACTAAAGATCTAATTTTGAAAATCCTGCCATGATTTTAAAATAAACAAACGAGTTTATATTAGTTCACATTTCAGTGTACTCAAATTTTCATAGACTACTATATTTTTGTTTTCATTTTTTTTATTAATATAAGAAAATCTAACTTATTTTATATATTTTTTATCATGTTTTATTCCGTTAGAAACATTTTGACAGTGATTGAATATCAATATTTTTATTTTGCAGATTAAACAGCACAGTTAACCATAGACTAACTTCCATTAAAAATTT
>LDMZ01009431.1:0-11732 GCA_001455285.1 Sphaeromyxa zaharoni
AAAAATTTTAATTAATTAACATGTATAATATTCTGAAATCAATCTTTGTGTTATTATCCCTGTGGACATTTTTTTAAATATTCCTTTTTATTTTGTTTTAAACTCTATTTATTCGAACATAAAGGATCAATAGTAGGATAAATTTTCATTAAATTGTCACTATCGCCAGTAAGTATATGTTGTTTTAACTGCAATTTTAACCTTCTATTTAAATATACTGCCTTTTTTATATTCGATCAATTTTCCAAGACTAAATTGTGGCTTTATTTTACTGAGTGAAAATTAGAAGAAATTTATAACAACTTCTAGAAGATGAAATTAAGTCAAGTTAGGAAAATTGGAAAGTGATCTCTTTCAAGGATTCACTCAAATTTATATAAAATAGAATCACTATATTTTAAATTTATTTTTTTAAGAAAATGCATCTTGAGTGATCGTAAATAAGTTGGTTTTAAGAATTTTTCCAATTGTCAAAATTTTTTGGTTTTATGAAAAACAAATGTCTTTTTATATCAAATAAATTAATATGAGCTATCTAGAAAATTAAAAATATGTAAATATTATTAAATTTGCACATTTTCATAACTTAGAATCAAATATTTTTATATTAAATTAAGCTTATCCCAGTCATTTTCTTAGAGTCAAAAATCATTGCTTTTATCATTAATGAAGTATTTCTTATCTAAATTTAATATAATATAATTTTTGGTAAAATCGTATACCACAATAAATATTACTAAAAACAATTAGCACAGTTTATATTAATTTTTATAGATTTGATAAATATAAGATTTCTTTAAAAATGATATTTTGTTTCCATATTAAAATATCATCCTATTCTGGATGAAAACCTTTGATTGGTATAGATTAACATAGTTTATTGTGAAGTTTCTTTCTTTTTCTTAAATTATAGGATTGGCAGCTTTTATAACCAATTTGTGGCTATGATCCTGTTTCAAAAATGTCAAGATAACAAATATATTCCAATGGTATTCCCCTGCTAATACGAATATATTATGTAACCCTTACACTTTTTATTCGTCTATAAATGCCTCAAAACTTGCTTTGTTTTATGATTCCATGAATGGATTATATAAAGTTGATATAAACAAACGTTTTGAAATGTGTTAAATGTCATTTCCTTTGCACACCACAAATACCATCATGATTTTAAGAGACATTCTGATGTTTTTATAGCTGAGGTAACAGTTGTTTAGCACTTTTTAAATGCTTTTCATAACGCTTAAGATAGATGGAAAAAACAACAGGTTGCGTTTACTTTTGATGTATTATGTCAAAATGAAATTATTTTTTTTTATAACAAATACAGAAAGATGTTAAATGAGTGGTTCATTTCCTCCTTGCGACACCACAGTGATTGTTTCATTTTTTTATGAATTAACGATTAGCATAATATTCCTGAGTCTTCATGAGTAAGATTTACGACGAGCTGAAATAGTATCATTGGAACCCTTTTAAATGTAGAAAAAAACTTGGCAAACAAATAATTAAAAAATTTATCTTTTCATTGA
Organism: Sphaeromyxa zaharoni; assembly: GCA_001455285.1. Lineage (NCBI taxonomy): Eukaryota > Metazoa > Cnidaria > Myxozoa > Bivalvulida > Sphaeromyxidae > Sphaeromyxa > Sphaeromyxa zaharoni. The sequence goes on from LDMZ01009431.1 coordinate 1,533, forward strand.
TTTTGAAAAATTAAAAATCTGTTTTTTTTTGTTTGAATTTGGTTCTTTGAAATGAAATTTTCACCTCTGTACTTAGTTCATAATTTTTGTAGTATAAAAAAGTATACCCAATTATTATATATTATATAAGAGTTAATAGTTCTTTGAATATTCTCTATATTTCTTCATAAACGAACTATCATTAATTATTTCTTGAGATGCTTTAGGCATATCAAAAGTAAAAACTTTTAAATATCAAATAAGTAATTTCAGATATTTACTTTTCAGTGTCTATTTTTTGTTTAACAACTTTAGGAGGATTTAAAGGATTCATTTTGTTCTTTGAACTGATGGGGCTGGTCAAATCAATATTTATTATTATTTATCCCCTGCGGAATTTTTTTACACATCTTTGACTTGTATATTCGAACCAAATAAGCGGGATCACACCATTTTTAATTTAACTATTTCAGTGATTCCTGTAAATTATGCAACTAAATATTATTTATTTCTTTGTTATATATTTATCTTTTCATATTCTTTTTTAATCTCTTATAGTTTAATTGACATAATAACTGTTTTATTAATTACACATTAAAAAGTAAAATCAATTATCGTTCGTGGAGAGGTTGCAAAAGATATAGCAAAGCACAGGCTTTGTTAGTATGAGTTTATGCCATATTTTTACAATACATAACAACTTAATTTGTTTTTTTATAAGGATAAATCCCTTGCATTATTTTATATTAAATAAAGACAAGCTTATGTAATTCTAAGATAATAGAATAAAGTTTGTTTCAATCTGATTTATAACTTATTTTTAAAATAATTTGGTAAATAATGGGATCAACTGACATATCGTAAGTACTTATTCAAACTCTTCACTAAGTGAAATTTATAATAATTTATACTGATTTTCAAAATGTCTAATGCATAATAAATTAACAAAGTTTAAATGAATCAAAATACTTTTCTTCCAATTTGATTTTGATATTATTTATTTTATGCATTACTAATTCTTATATCAGATAAATTACTATCTAAAATTATTGAGGGTATTTCGATGATTCTTTTGATTCATATATCTAAAAATACTGCAAAATAGCATTATCTTCAAAATATATGTACTATTACGATGATGCAACTAAATCGAATGCTATGCTAAAAATTTAATATTCTCATCTATTAAATAGGCGACTCTCAATTTATCCCTCAAGATAGAACTGAATTATGTTTATGTAAATAACTTAACTTTTATGCTCAATAAAGTTTATATTATCTAATTTAAAATATTCAAAAGATCCTCCTTATATCTATAATAACAAGATTAATTATTGACATATTGAAATACAAAAATCTTCTTTATTGTAGATTTTCTATTTCTGCTAAACGTTTTACATATGGTTTAGCTCAAAAAAGAATATGAATATTTTTAGTAACAAATCACCTTTGTCAACGAAATTACCTGAAATATTTCCAGTATTAGCATAGAGTAAATTTGTTCATTTGTCTATAAGTTGATATATACACACTCTTATTGATTTAGTTGAAATAAAGTTTGAAAGCCCATTTTAAAAATGTAAATTGAATCACTTAAATTATTTCACAATAGGAAGTTTACTAATTATTCTAAATTATTTTGAATACCCATTTGATTACCCGCGGCCCATAAGTTATCATATATATATGTGTATTAGTTTTTAGACTTCTTATGATCGTTAAATGGAACCAAGATTACCTCTTGTCGCTTATAATTGCGATACGTAACTATCAGCCCATAAACGTTAAATTTTTGAGTTTAAAATCTAAACACTGTATGTTATATCTTTTAAGTCTTATTTATATTATATATATATAAAATAGATATTTTGCATATTAAGTTAACAGTTCTTGTATCATGAATTTCATTAAATTTTATCATGTAGGAATGTAGATATGTTTTTTTGGAGGCAATTGGTAGAATAATATGAAAAATCTTTAGTTAATATAATTTAATCCAAATTATTTGTTCTATTTGATAGAACGAAAAAAGTCATTTAATATTTTTTGGATAAAATTTTCAAAAATGACAATAAACGATTGAAATTAATAGTATTGATTAATATGGTTGATAAATTTTAATATCGTATGGTAGTGAAATAGTTTTTATTCTAGCCATATCTGTTTTGATAACTTGATGGAAAAATATTATAAATTCATGTTTTTTTAAATTGCAAAATATGTAAAATTTTATTGTTGTCAATCAAAACAAGGTAATATTATATTATTTATAATTAAGTTTGTCGTGCAAAACTATCAGTATGATACTCTCATTTGTATGAAATTTAAGTTTAAAACATATTTAAAATAAATTTTTATTTCCTTGACGATGTTTATTTTAATTTCAATGCATATCTTTTAGAATTTTTTTAAGGTGGTGTACTTTTCCACATAGTTGCTTAAGTGTACTTTGTGTAATTTTTGACACAATAGGTTCTGATTATTTCCAGCAAAAGCTGTCATCTTTTATTCTTCACATATATCGTATTACCCAATCTTTATATTAAATTTGTTTTCATACTTTTTATAGGGTATGAAAAAAATGAAACACTGCTGATCATTAATTAATAACATTATTAGAATATCAATTATTCATTTGTTATGCATCTAAATTGTGTTATTTAGGTCCTATATTCACTAGGAATTGAGCTGAAAATGAAGAAATCATACGATATTAGTAGGAGTTTGGTAATTTAAATAGTTGACTAAGTTGTTTTAATGATTAAAATTGTTATTGGGTCTGTTAAGTGATTTGAACTTGCTTAATGTCTGTTACATATTAAAAAAAATAGTGGTCATATTCGACGTCCACTATAATTTTAGTATATAGAAACGGAATGAGTATTTTTCTTTAACACAAAGAAACATTATAATTTGAATAGTTTTAATGTAATATCTGAACAAGCAGCTATGATTTGAATCTTATATTTCCTATATTTAATTTAAATATGACTCTTACTGCGTGTAATAGAAGCTAGAATCCAATACCTTTAAAATTTTTTAATTTTTTAGACAAAAAGTCAAAGTTCAATATCTCTGAAAAAAGAAAGTAGTAATAATGATGTTAAAGTTCTTATATCATTTATAAAATATAAAGTATAAGATTTAATAAATTCTAATTAATTCAGGGAATACCTTATGTTGAATATAGAAAAATAGAAGAGAACCTTGCTATTTTACTTTCGATCAAAAATGCAAGGCATATGTACGTTGATAGATTACATGACGACGATTCTAAATTATCCTTAGAGATTAAAAATTTCGAAGGTAAAATTATTAATGTATTTAATTTTTTCAAAATTTATAACTCCTTCAGTTTCTCTATGATACACTGACTTCTTCAATGCTGTCCTATGATGTGATTTTTATTTTTCTGCCATGAATTTTTAAAGGAAACTATCACAACCCTTTATACCTATTATATTATAAAGAAAGGAAGTTTAGAAGATCTTTGTCATTGGTATCTAGACTCACAATTCGTTTATTATCATTTTCTGTGTAAGAGTATCTATATAGAAGCTATTTAAAGATATTCTGGGTGACAGCGGCAAAAGTATGATACTTATTCTTGAACTTCACTCTTCAAGACTTCATTAATCTTGGCTTTGGAGCTCTATTCAACGCAATAAAAATTTTTAATCAATTGTTTGACTCCACCCGTTTAGAAGTTGTTTTGAAACAAGATGACCGTTCTTTTTTTCATTACAAAATAATAAATTTAGTTAAATATACTTTAGGAGAATACTTTGAGTTTTTGTATCCGGACTTTGAGATATATGATGGTATACTATTCCACTGTTAATATATAACTCCCAATATTTATCTAAGTTAAATTTGTGTCAAAATTGTTAGTAACCCTTAACAAAACTATAAGAATATTTTTTTTTAAAAATAGGGTATCAGTTTTTTATGAAACGTTTATGTATTTTCATAGGGTTTCGTAATATCATCTTAAATAATAGGGTAGGAACTCCCTAGCGTATTCTACACTTTGATGTGCAACCACTAATAATATTTTTTTATTTATACCTATTAAAATACGCATCCTTAAATACTATCATTATGTTAGGCGTTTTCTAAAATATTTACCTGATATTTTTGAAAAGGAAAACAATTTTCATAAACATTAAGTTGAGAGAAAATAGAAAAATTTATTTACGACTTAAAGCTACCCCTACTGTATTTACATCCCAAATATAATTATCATGTGAAATTTTATAGCCCCTCCTGGCATTTCTTATTTAACCTGTAAATATACTTGACAGCTTTAAAATTCACATTTTTTATCGTTTAGTCAAGTTCCAACAATGTTTAAAAATTATTTCTCATAATAATATAAAGTTCTTAAACTCTATATATTAAATGACCTATTGTATTTATTGTCAGAATAAGGTAAAAATATTGTAATAGTATTATGGTTACAACACTAAAGGTATTATTTATATATCTAATGTAAATATGTTAATTTAAGGACAACTTATCACTTGTTATGTTTTAAAAGCTACTGCAAATTTCAGTATATAATATTTTGTTGAATTGGAATAAATATAATGTAAATGAATGCTTGAAACCCTAATTATTTTAACATCTTTAGCTTATAAAACAGTTTGTTGTAATCATATAAAAAATATAAATAAGACGAAGAAAATCTTTCTTCAGTTAGAGCATATTATGGGATCGATATTTAAACTGTTAAAACCAATTTTTATCTCGAATACCTATGTTCAAACCTGATGAATATCTAAAGATAACTTTTTGTTAACGATTCACTTTTATTCCGTCACTTTATTGTTGCAACAGTATATTTGGTAGATATAGTAATAATTATTCTATTATTTTACTTAAAATATAAAATAAATTTATTCGCATAACATATTTCGTTTATTTAATTCCTTCACAAAATTTATTAAAAAATCAATCTTGATGACCTTCAAATGTATTAACGTAAGCTTTTTGCCTTTGTATTCATAAAATTTAAACCGTGTGTGTAAATTAGTATTTCACTTGTATTTCGTATACATGCTGCGGTACCCCAGGGGATAGTGCCCGCCACGGACGTGTGTCGTGAACACCGATCGAGTCTGGATACATCTGCGGTGTTTATGCCCCCATTTTCATAAATAAAATTATACGTACAAAAGTCCTTTAGTTAAAGCCAATACATAATTTTAACCGCCCGCCGAAGCGTGCAAAATAAGTTTTTATAGTACTTATTCCGCGCGCGCACAACACATGCTTTAAAAATTTTTTGAAACTATTAATTATACCTACATACTCAACAATCTATATGTATTTCCGTTCTGTATATTTTTAAATAGTTTTGCTGTTTCTATGGTACTTTTATCTACTTAGAGTGTTAAATAGAATATTACCTCGATTATAAGGAAAATTTTTGGTTAGCCCTTTTTTTAACGACTATCGAGGCTTTGACAATCGAATATTCTTATACATGTACTATCCCAATAAAATCAAAAATTATTTAAAAAATCCTTCCGGATATTCGAGGAATATAAATTCGTAGCTTTCTTTGATCATTAACTGGTTTTGTTTTTCTCATCGTTTATTCTGAATTAAATTTTTTGAAAATATATCTTTTCACTATGTCAAGGTGACCTACATGATCTTTAGAGCTTTTAGTTACTTTATATTAGCTGAAATTTTGTCACTGATATTCCATTAAATTTAAGTACCAGATATTTTCTAATTAAAAAATGAATGGGTACTGATTTTCAAGTATTTAAATATAATAAAAGCCATTTGGTAGCGGTCTTTACATATACCTCCGTGATTAGAATATATATTTTACAGTTTTTTCCTGAACAAAATTGATAGTTCCGGTCGTCAATTTGATAATTAACTTGGATCTACTTTAGATTAAAGTTAAATTTTAGCTAAAGATGTTTGTCTTTTTTTGAAAGATAAGCAATCAATACGTGAATTTTTCAGTTCTTAAGTGAAAATTTTGATTTTTGTATTTTCAAGTTAATTTTTTTTCTAAATTTTTATTACTTAAGTCAAAAAGATAGAATATTTTATGATTTCTTACAATTTCATATTGATTAAGTTAAAATTATCTTCTTTATTTAAACAAAATTCTAATGTAGTTTCTTCGGAATTAAGAAAAGTCTTTGAAGCCTTTAATTTCACATTTCCGGATCATATCTTTTATGATTGGACTGCTACGTATATTTTCACATTCACTTTTAAAGATTATTAGATGTATGAATTTATTGAAAGAAACTTTTAATGGTGCCCTCTCATCATGCAATAATATAAAATCTGCTGTTCTTCTCTCGAAAATTGATAAGAAATATTTTGTACAAAAGCCGAGATTATGTATATTTGATTTAGGATTACGTCGAAAGAGATTTCTCATTTTCTAAATTTTGGTCTGAATGCTCCTTTGAATCATTACAAAAGCTTTCAAACACAAAGGCTAAAGAAATTCTTTCCCATATGATTGATACGCTCATAAGCACTCTTGTCACATTCAATTATTCTCAAACACCTCTTGATGCATCTATTTTGTGGCAGAAGTCGTTTGATCTACAAAATATTAATGGTAACAAAGCTAACATTGAAGCAATGTCTTATTGTTTGATTGAAAGACTACTAACCTGTGAGGAGTTCATACCATTCGTTAAAATTCTGAAACACTACAAAGACGAAATATCTTCAATTCTGGAACACAACTACTTATCTATATACCAAAAAAGAAGTATTTTTAACGGTTTCAATAAAATAATCAACAGCTCTATCAGAAAGTTTTTTAGGTAATTAATTTGACTTTTTATTAAGGTTTAACGCCAAACTATGCAATTTTGCAATTGAAAGATATCAAAATAATAATATTAAGGAAACTGGAGATACCTTGTAATTTTTTTCGTATTTTTAAAACTTTTAAGAATGTTGTTCCTTATAAATATTAGTTCTTCATTCCACAAATTTATAACTAAAGTTTCGTTCGATTTGTTCCCCTTGAACTCGGATCATCAATTAATACTTGATGGTGGCATTGAAATTCCATTAATCAAGTATTTTCTTAACCTAAACGTAATGAGGGTAATAGAGAATGGATGAAAGAACTGGGAAATAGCTTTTCATATGAAATTAGCCATATTTTCAAGAATATGTTGTTTTCTAATAACCTGGATATAACTGTTTTAGTTAAATAAAATATATAATTTATTAAGGCTTTCAAACCCATATCTATTGATGTTGGAGATGAAAAATGTACTTACATGATTCCTGTTTCGGTATTATTATCACTACCTCTTATGAGAATATCAGATGTCTCAGCAGCTTTTAAGTGCAATATGTAACCTTTCCGAAAAGATAAATCAAGTAATTTGTACTGTTTCACTAAATGAGTTTTCTTAAATTTAATTTTTGTTATAGTTTAAGAGAAAATATTCATACGTTTGAATCTGTTATGTATGAATCATTTGAAACTCATGTTAGCAAATTTTATAATATAGAGGAATCTGAAAGTCTTATTAATAAAGTATCTGTTTTTTACACGTCAAAAAATATTAAACTCCAAATTATATTCGATCTGCAGTGTATATATACAATCTTCAATAACTCGGTTTTATATAATTATTTAAAATATTTAAATTTTAGATGAATCGTGAAAGAGGAAATTTCATTGAAAATTTGATCAAAAATATATGTACATTCTTGGATCCAGCAGAAATATATATATTATTTCCCGTTATTTGTTCTAATATTACAAAATTCTTATCAAATATTCAGGTAATAATTTTTATCGATTTAATTTTTTTCTAGTTCCTTGTTAATGTATTTTATCATGTGGGAACAAATTATAACTCACACAAGGATTCCACTACTCAGTTAATTTCTGAATCCGATAGTTCCTCAAAAACGTTTTTACATCCATTGTATGAATACTGTTACTTACCTATGCAAGAACCCTTGCTCTAATATGAAACTAGAACTGAGTTATTTGGTTGACCTTAATACATTATATTTAACTCTATTTTTTATTTTTACTTATATTTTTATAAACATGTAACAAATTAATTATTTTAAATATTACTTAAATGTAACAAGCATATGCTATTAATTGTAATAATTTTGACGATTTTCAGTTTTATTACTAATTGAGAAAGCATGTAGCAGGATCAAATCCATATGTTGTCATTTTTTTCCGATCTTGTTTGTATTCGCAATGAATGTATGCATAAAATATAGGCTTCCAACAGAAAATGGCTACCCCACATGGATCGTTCTGGATGTGCTTTTTATTATAATTTTCATCAGTTTGTTTCAACATTCATGGAGATTGGAGATCCTTATACTAACATGAAAGTGATTATAGCTACGCTCTATCCCACTAAACTATGCCCTCCAGTTACATAACAACCAGAGATGGGAACCCCATTCTTTGCAGGCAAACGATAAATATAAATACCTTTTGTGAATCTATTTTTTCTTTCGGAACAGGGTCTGTTATTTATTTATTAATAATTATTTTTAAAATTTCATGATAATCAGCTATTTATTTTTTATTCAACTATCGGTACATGATCAATATACACATTAAATTTTTAGGAAATAAAATAATAACTTAACCAAATGTTTGCAACCAACCGTCTGTTATCAGAAATTTTTATTAACAATCCATTATCCTGAATTAAAATAAGTTTTTCCGCTTAACCTGAGGTTATTATAATTGCTTGAAATGACGTTTGATTTTAAATTTTCTTTTCTAGTGAAACTGCCTACAGTAAAGTCTGTCTCAACCGCCATTTTTTCTCCGTTCCTCGAATATGGCGGTTAGGACGGACTTTATGTAATTTCTTTTTGAGAGTGATAAAACAGAAAAGGATGCTTTTCACAAATTTTTTAGTATAGTCTATGCAAGTTAGTTTAAATAAATCCTAATTTTGAAAACAAAAGCCTAAAATTTAATTTATAAATGTTGCAACCTATAGAAAAAAAAGACGGTATAGTATTTTTACACTATTCAGAAGAGCCATCTTTTTGCTTTCGGTAATACAAAATCTGCAAATATTTTAAATAATTTTTACGTAACCTAGGTGTGACTTTAGAAGTTATGAGATATGCATTTTAAGGGTTATGGAGGAATTCTTACTTTCTGACACGGTACAGTAATAATAAATTGAAAACGTTTTTACTTTTCCTACTTTAGGTATCCACGCTGATAGCTCACGGTCTCTTGGTATACCGCGAAGAGGGACTTGGAGGGGGTCCTAGATGACTCCCCTTTTGCTGCTCCATCCGAATGTACCTGTACATCACTTCTTTGCGTTAATATAGAAACAACAGCTACATACAGCTAATGTTAAATCAAAAAAATCTTCCGTTGTCTTTCGGACCTCTATAAACGCCATGTGATGGCTCGGGTAAATTCGTGGTGTCCACGGCACCACACTACTTAACAATAATGAATGATAATATATTTTTTAACAACTGCTGAAACTGATTATGATAGAATTTATATATGGCTCATATTATATGCTGCGAAAAAGCGGCAACTCGCTTTAGGAGGTATAGTATTTTCTAAGGGTATGGTTGACTATTTTTCTTAACCTCGGTTAAAAGCAATGGTATTCGATGCAAATATTTTTGCGAGAGGTAGAAATGGTTTTTATGTTCAAGTGAATGGATCAAAGGCGTGTTAGAAATGCAAAAAAACGAATTTTGTACAGATTACATGGATTATACCCCTCTTGCATACTCTTTATTTGATATTAATTTTGTTGTTAAAAGCTATAATAATATAGAGGACGCTTTATTTCTATTATAAGGCTTAAATAATAAGATTTCTTTGTGGTAGGTTTATTGATTTTAAAAACTCAGATGAATGTTAAAGCTATTAATCTTATTATTAGTGGTAGTTGTAACATCATATTCTCTGCAGTAAATCCGTGTGAACGAAAAAAAATAAGTCCGTAATTAAAATTGTTATTAGAGTTTTTTATAAAAATAACCCATGAAATTCAAGAAACAAAAATATGAAATAAAAGGTTTAAGGGTGAATATGCAGAGCCGTTGAACGGTAAACTGCTAATATCGAAAGTGGAATGTATATCTAAATTTATCAATGGTAGAGAAATCGATTATTGATCAAAATACTCAGCTCTATGAATTCTTTTCACAAAAATTTTGCTATAAATTGTGGATCTGATAAAAAAA
>LDMZ01009479.1:0-12356 GCA_001455285.1 Sphaeromyxa zaharoni
TGCACTTCTTGAGGCATCTCTCTTGCCGGCTGTTCACTCATTTCCGTTCTGGCGGTTTCTTCGTTTTGAATGCTAAAATTATGCGGAAGTAAAGATTAAAATCTTATTAAATATAGTTTCACTATTTTGATATTGATTGCAAAGATTATGATATAGATCGAAAAGATCTATAAATACCTGACATTCGGCACATAAAACAGAAAACGATATAATAAAGAATTCTTGTATGTATATACCCAGAGGGAGAAGCACATCAATTATTAAAGTAAATTTCAAAGAGAGAGTAGAGAGAGCTGACATTTCATACACTTTTCTGGGTTGAAAATATTAGTGTGAGGAAAAAAATAGCAACTTCACTAATAGTTAGTATCCCCTGTATCGAGCTATAGAGTTAATTTATTTTCTAATGATAAATCAGGATGAATAAATAAAAACCTATACTTATGAATTATTTCGTGAAAAAATAAACGAAAACTGTCAAGAGAGATGTAAAAATGATCTAATTAAATGTGATAATTAAGGACGAGAACAGATATTTAGTTTACGTAAACATAAATATCCTACGAAATATGCATATTCTAAATCCGTTATAAAAATCACAATTGACTATAATATAGTAATTTCTTGAACCGCGAGCATCATTCGCTAACACGCTAAACCAATCGATCACTGAGTCACCTACATCCAAAAAAAAATTTTAAAAGTATATTGTCGTAGTCTCTCGTTGAGAATATTTCAAATAGATTGTTTAATTTAACCGCCTGGGACGTGGATTTAATAAGTCTAGGATTTAGCTTCAAATGAACTATTATAAATATACCTTCTATCCTTCAGTAGGGCATAATTTTGGGTTTAATGCCTACCGTAGAAACTCGAGTGTCCCTAAGAGGCAACAAAAATATATTATTTCACTCATTGAATTAAGCATACTTTGACATATATGTTATAATTAGAGATCAACTATAATAATGCTTTTTTTATAGCTAATGTTAAACTTTTTTCATCAAATCCTTTGCTGCAGATCCCATTTTTTCAAAATAAGCGCTTCTCTTTTATCGAAGCAAAGCTGAATATATTTAATAGAAATTCCATCAAAGATAGTTTCGAAAATTTGAAAAACTCTTTCAAATCATTACTAAACACGCTCACTGTCTGATTCGAGACATATTGTATGACTATATTGGTTATATAATCCAAATATCATAACTGATAGTTATAAAAGATTATTTTTAGCAGTTATCACACTTGTTAGCCAAAGATGAAGACAAAAACTCGATAGCGGAGCTGTGATTAAAATTTTACGCGAGCAGAAAAGGTGTTAACTTATAAGAATTATGGTATAGCACCGGCAATGTGCTAAGGCTGTTGGATAAACAAAGTTTTGAGTGAGAACTGTAACCATTCCAGTTTAAAATTTGTGATAGAATTCGGTGGCACCAGTGTATACATAATTGCATCACTATAATATCATAACTTATGTAATAACTAAAGAAGAACATCGAATAATGGAAATATATTATCGTAACCGCAAGGCGCGGATCGGATAGGGGAGACGAGGGACATACCTAGTAATTAATTAGTATAATTAGTTCGGTAGTTTTGGAACTTTATGGACAGCTACTCTTTTTTTAAATACGTTGAGCCCACTTCGCGTGGCTCAGCTCTGAGTTTCTTCTGGAAAGACTTTAAGGCTCCATACAGAAACTCTACAATATGAAACATAGCTCCGAAACTAACTGTAAATTATGGGGTTGTGAGAAAGTCAGCCACCGGTAATTATTTATAAACAATGGCTTAACGCCTTGTGAATATTTTTTAAACTTAATGTAAATGTTAATTAAGGTACTATTATTTTGTTGATATATATAATGAAAAAGTACAAAAATAGTGGATACCCACAACTAGGATGTCAAAACGGTTATTTAAGATCTTTTTCGCGATAGACTGTGCTGTCCGCAGATTACAGAGTAGGTACTGTTATTGTACTAAGTACTAAATTTCGGAAATATTTCCTGCTTTGTTAAATTTTCCACTTAAAGAATAAAAACACGATTAGTAGTGGATATTCATTTAGAGTAATAACCAGTAACCAATATCGAATTAAAAACAACGTAATAAGTATACGTGTTCGATTAATCAAACACATACTGTCTAAAAGCAAACAGTTGACGTAAAAATTTACAATAAAAGATTACTACTGATAAGGTATAATCCAAAATTAAGAAAAAACATGAACATACCTTTGCTCTGGTGCCCAACAAGAATTATTGCAAGGACCGCCATTACGAAACGGTTAGGTTATATTAAGTAATATCATGCGCTGGCTCAATGGCTTCTTTTGAATGGCCTTGGGAATGGAAATTCCCTCCTTTTTATACGTTTTTTTTTACTACATTTAAATTCAATGAATAGGATACAACTGAATCCAGAGACTAGAAATAGACAGTTAAAAACGTGGGGGAAACTTGTTTGTGACTACCACGAATTTAACAAGAAATTCGTTACTAGCGTATCTGAACTTAAAAATTCTGAACTATTTTCAAATCCAAATATTAACAGTATTCTATGGTAATATATTGTTTATGTCGGTTTAGGGTCTTTAAATCAAGAAGGAATTCTTACTGTACTTGAATCTATGGCTTCTGATGGTATGATGATTTATATTTTTATATGCGTTAGGATCTTTACATTGGATTACAAATAAGGATAGATGCATTATTCTTTGGTTATCGTTTTCTGATTTATCTTCTGAAATCTGTAAATGGGTAAAATGAGCTTTTGTATATGGCTATGTGATAGTCTATTTTATTATTTTTTCATTCGAATCGTGATATGTTATACTAATCCTGAGCATAAATGGTTGAATCTAGGAAATTTAATGAAATAAGTAAAGTATTTTAATGATTAAAACAAGTTATGGACTTAAAATGCTTTAAAGTGTACAAAAAGACGATGCTATGCAAAAAATCAATTTTTTGTATGTTATGATATAGTATTTTATATTGAAGCATTTCTATACTTATAAAATTGGATATAATTGAATATCTGTGATTCTCTATTTTTGAAAGGTTTAGATTTTAGCCAAATTCCGTGAACAAATTATGGTAGAAATTACCCGTATAAGTTCTTGACATTTACAAAAAAAATAACATCTATCCATCAAGTCCCAGTTAGTAGCTTTATTTGGATATATCATAAGTATAATTATTTTATTTCAAATAATGATAATGATTATTGAAATATAGACATTTTTTATGCTATGTATATAGAATTTTTTAAAGATTGTGGATGATTAACCTTTTTCCTTTTGAAATTAGTTGAATTTTTTGAGCTTCAATTGATTTTACCGCTATGATTTTTAAACTAGCTAGTCTGTTCAGTCCTCATAGTTTTGTAAAATTAGAACGTAATAATGACATCAATGAACATTTCATCTAACATCAAATAGAGAAGCTTTATCTTTTCTAAACTTTCCAAATGTGTTAATCGTTATATAACTAACAGAACTTATTAATTTATATTCGTATTTTATTTCAATTTTTAATCCCTTTTTAACAGTAAAATAATGTCCTCAATAAAAAACACTTTGTAAATCAGAAAAATTTTTATTTAAGCTAGATTTCCATATGTGAACTATGCTTGAAAAGTTTATTTTATATTTTGGTTTTCTATAAATTTAAATACTAGGAAAAAGGTATTTAATTTCTTTACTTTTGTCAATATTGCGAAAAATTATTACGTTATGTTCGTAAACAAGTTTTGAAAATATTTGAAGACGTCCCTTCTTCGTATAACACATTATTTTAACTATAACAAGTGGCGAAAATTCTTTTCGGCTTCAAAATTATTTTTAAGAGGTAATTAATGAAAATCCTTTTATCTTAAATGACACTAATTAAAAGGATTATACTTGTAATCATGGTAAAACTTTAATTTATGACCAGATCAATAATATTTTGAAAAAAGTTTTAAAGTAATCACAATATTTCTTTATTTTTCAGAAGCTTAAGCCCATTTCAGCAGTAAAATTAAGGATTTTGTTTAAATTATACAAATTTTAATGTCCCATTTTCAATTAAACAAGAGGGAAACTAATTTATTCTCACAATTATATGCTAAATAAATGAATTATATCGCCTTAAGTATAAAAACTTTTTAGATAAAACTACCTTAAAATAATAATTCAGAAATAGAAGACAGGAAGAATTGTTATTCAAAAGTTTCGAAACTTGTGAAGTTCGGATTCTGACAAAATTTCGGCTCATAAGCTAACAACATGTTGATAGAGATGTAGCATTATAATATGCTAGGTAACAAATAACCAAAACATTTCGCGTGCTATATATATATATATTTATTATTTTGTATTTTTGGTACAGCTTAAGTTTCTGCATCCATAGATATTAAAGTGTAACAATTAATAGAAAGGAATCGAAATATTGAAATTACTCGAAAATACAAATCTAATATTTGTTTAGATCTTTTATTGGTGTTGTACGACTAAGAGATCTGTCATTTAATTATTACATTGTCCTTAATAGAATATAATAGTATTCTGGTCTAAAATTTTGTTTACAATATATACACGCATATAAGCCGACACTCAACTTATATAATTTTACTCGATATTTTTGGTTCATAGAAATTTGTTACTGTAAAGATGTAAAATGCTTACTTTTATGTTACATACTAGAAGAAATAGAAGAATTTTTTAATCTTGATATGAATAAAAAAATTTTGTTTTGTTTTGTTCTATTTATTCACAAAAAAACTATAGTATTTCTGTTTATAATCTAGCGTAGTGTTCTTACAAATAATTATAAACCTTTAAAATCATTTTCACTATTATCCTCATCGTCAGACTCACCAAACAGCTTTTTCCATTCCTCTGATTCCGCGTGATCTTCTTTGCCTGAAGCTGTTTCCTGAGTCTCCTCCTGCCACAGGTAGTCGTCTTCAGTGCCATCTAACTTGTTGCTGATACTGCATTTCAGAAATGAATTCTGTACCATTTCTGTAGAAATCTCATCCCATGTCGTTTTCACCCATGGCACAACTGTAGACAAGGAAGGTCGCTTGAAATTGCCTTTAGCAGTCAACTCAGGTTTGCTCTCCGTCATCCACAGGTTTTTCATCTTTACCTTGAATGGTTTGTTTAGGCTCACATTAGAGACGGCAGCATGCCAGTCAAGCCTCCCGGTATGACTGCTTGAATTGATCCCAGACTATCAGAGAAAGTTTCTACAACAGGCCTCCGTTTCTCCTAACCCAAACTTGATCGAGCCATTTCTTCTCTCCTTCATCCATCCATCCTTTTGGGTGTTGATGTATGGTCACACCAATGGGGAAATTATCCTTTGGAGGAGTCCTTCTTTTGAATATTACCATTGAAGAAAATTTCCCTCTATCTGCAGCACAGGCCAATAACACGGTAACATGAGTCTTCTCATGCCCGTTCGTTTTGATCAGTACAGTTTCTTTACCTTTTTTATTGAATGTAACTGTGCTGGGCTTGTCAAAGCACATTGGTGTCTCATCCATCTTGCCAATTCTGCAGAGAGAGAATTCACCAGCCTTTCTTTGATCAATAACATACCTTTGAAAATCCAGAAGTTTTTTCATGTTTTGATGGCAATTTTCGTTCTCTGTCTCAAATTTATAGGGTGTCTGTTCAGAAAACGTGTACACCAACCTTTGGAAGCAGCGACTCTTTATATTTCTTGGATTGTGCAATCTTGAGGGCTTGCAATCGAACTCCTAGCCGAGACACTCCATATCCACTTTTGTTTCTGAGCTTTAAATTACTCAAAGATTTCCTTCTCCATTTCTGGGTACTGTCCATGTTTTCGTCCCTTGTTCGCACGTTTGGCCTTAGGTACAATATCCAATGATGTATCCTTTCTCCATCGTCTGATATTGCTTTCTTCTACACCAAACATTCATCCTGCCTCCAGGTTGCTTATTTCTTCAGCAACCTTTATCACTTTTAGGTTGAAATCGGCAGTATATGACATACGTTTTTTTCTCCAGACATGGTGTATTTCAGAAATAATTTTACAACTAAAATTATCAAACTTTTGCACATTTTTAAATTCGGTGGCCGTGTGTTCACGTTCGCCCGATTGGTTTGCTGTTCTTCTATATGCCACCTGACCTTCGTCCTCCTTCACACACGCTACCTACCAATTGGTTGCCTCTGATTTCCATCTTTGACTGCCCCTATTTGAGTGTGTTATTTCTAAGAAATCAAACCGAGTACCGGTGACTTCGACTTTATCAGTAGCTCTAGCTTAGTTTCGGCTCACCACTGTTAACACACAACCAAATAAAGATTCAATTAGCGATGAAAACGTGTGGGTGGAAAATTGGCATTAGTATCTGTCCTTGTGTTCATTTTGTTTTATGCGCGTATAAGCCAACCTGATTTAAGCATTGTATTTTGTACTTCCAAACTCGGCTTGTATGCGATTATATACGATATTAAACATTTTTAAAAATCAATTATGCTTGAAAACTCAGGTACTACTAAATATGCCTGTTTATGTAATTTAATATTTAGAATCCATGGATTTAGATGTATAAAAAATTATTATAAATTACATAAATGTGATCCATCTATTTCAAAATAATGATTATTTTTATTTACAAAAAAAATTGATTTTTGATAATCCTTATGGAATAATTTCTGTCAAGTATCAAATTCGGAGTGTATGTGCACATTTTAGTCTAATAATTTTTTATTGTTTTGCATAAAAGATATTTTTAGTTTTTTTCAAAAGAACGTACTGGCATTCTTGATTTATTCCTAAACGAATTTAGAAAAATATGAAAAGTTAGTGACTGAATACTATGAACATAATATCGTATTATGACAATGGTTTTTATTCTCATATGTTACTTATTTTGAGCATATCTTTTATAATTACATATATGTTACTAATGTGTTTTACTATATATGTATTTTGTGTATATTTTTTCCTATTCTAAGTTTTTAGTTAAAATTTTGTCATCCGAACCAAATGTCACGGTAAATATATCAATTTTTAATTATTGCACATTATACAAAATATTTCATTTTTATTTGTAATATATTTTCTTTATAATTTATGCTTCTATAGGGCATGTATTTTTTGTATCATGAAGTGATATAAGATTATTTACCACTGGGTGAACGTATTGGTTTTATTCTAATTCCTTAGGAATCTAGAATGAAGCAATTTAAGATTGACAAAAATGCACAAATTTAAGCATGACACTTTAATTTAATATAAACTTTATGTTAAATAAAATATACATATTAGAATAACTTTTAATTAACCTACAAAAATAAAATTTGATGGTGCTCATTGTGCTAATAACCATCTACGTGCCGTTTCTCCCTTTCCATTGGTCGTTTATGTCCTGCCATTGAATGTTATGACTCCGATCTTTCTTTTTTCATCTGAGGTTCATCTTTGCAATTATTGCTCCACTACCCTTCAGAATATGTTCATTCAGGAATCCCTTGATTAGCGAACGTGTGTTGTTATTGTATTACAGATTGCATATAACATGTAAAAATAAAAACATTGCTAATTAAAGTTAAATATAATTATATTGACTTAAGGTTTAAGGAAAGGTTCAAGTATATGTAATCGAAAACCGTTGAACCCTTGAGATTTCATAATTGAAAGGGCTAATAAATATCTTATTGATAAAGGTAGATAACCAAAAATATCTACATATTGGCTGATCTGTTTTAGTTAAAACGATAAAACTTTAAACATTTTAATTTTTTGGCGAAATTTAATATTATGAATAATGTTATTATTCAAGATTAAATAACTTACATAGTGGTTTTACTCGAATGATGAAATCCGTATAAAATTTTAATATGAATGGGACTAAAATCTAATTCCTACAAAGATTGAGAATTACCTACCCTTTTTTGCTAAAATCATAAAAATTATACGTGAATACTATGTTTTTTTTATAATGAAATAATAAATATGGTACAAAGAAATTAAAAGATGGTAAGTTTTTGGTATCCGTAAAACAGTATGTTCGTAGGTATTCTAAAATATATATTCGAAAAAGAAATGTCTAATTTGAGTGTAATGGCAGCTTTAGAAATTACATAGTATACTAGAAAAATAGAATAAATTTATTGGATCAATCCGTACATCGTCGTTATTTATTGATATTATCCAACACATCTTAAACTTGATCTTTTAAATATAACGTTTGATACATTTTTATAAATTTTACTAGCATATACAGCATTTTGATAGGGAGTAATCAAAATTTACAACATGTTTTATAAAAAATTTATGTAAAACCTTGCAAAATAAATTTAAGTTGATTGTTGCTTACGAAATATTCAAAAATGGCTATTTTTTGTAAAATAAAACTTGTGATATGGAGGTAACAGAAGCTATAATCAACCAATTTATTATGTCATTTGTTTCATTTTACCCTAAAATGCCAAGTATTATTTTCATCGAGTAGTCTTTTTGTATGAAAATTAATAAGATGTTTGAAAATAAAATTTCAATTATTTCAACCAATCCCAATAGCTATTTCATTCGCTAGTCCGAAGTAAAGGAAATTGATAAATTTCTTGCAATTTTCACGTAATCTTGCATTAAAATTACTCTAAAAAATTATTATATTTAGGTATAAAATATGAAATAACCAAACTTGGTTTTAAATTTTTCGTTTTATCCAAAAATTAGCTCTCTATGTTCTCTTTTATGATACTGTGTAATTAATTTAGGCTTTATTTTGACGATGAAAAATCCACAAGTCACTGAACTATACATAATATGAAAACAAAGGTTCTTAAAATTGAGTCGATGTGTCAAGCTGAATTCATCAAAATTACATTTTTTTAGGGTCATTAGAACCTTTATGTATTAGGAGAATTATTTAATAGTTTGAATATGGCCAAAGAATATATTGATTGATTCACGTTTCCTGGTCATAACATTGTAACATTATATTGTTATATTCTAGCTTTATAAAAATTTGTTTTAATTCAAATTTTTATTTTCATATTACAGTATAGACAGGTTCGCTATGGTACCCATCATTCTATGAGCAATATCTTTTCTTTATTTATATTTCTAATATAACTACCTTTTTAAATACGATTATATATATATATTTCGTTTATTAAACACAAAAAAATTTTTCAACAACTATAATATTCTCTACTAAGTAAACAGTTTCATAGATCATTAATTTCATGAATGGAATAATAAAATATTGACGGTATTGTTTAAACTATATTTCCCTATTTCTTCCTTCATTGTATCTTTTACACGTCAAATTAGAATTTTTACTTATCAAATTGATTTCTATCTTAACATAAATTTTAAATATACCATAACATGACCAGGAGCAATATTTCTGCTCTATGATTTTAAGTGTGATACATATAGGTTGTTTGTGTAATTCAGTAGGATTTTTAAAGATATATCTACAGTAAAAGGGACAAAATTTTTACTGTTTCTACAAATAAAAAATGTATTTATTATAATATTGTTTTTAGACACGAACATTGGATATGGTAAATATAAAATATATGCCTAGCGGTATGAGTGAATTGGTTTGTAGAAATTCTCTTATATTTGCTTCAGTGAAAGATTAGATATTAAAGAATGTTGATGATTTTAATTTAGATAATGATTAATACAGTCATCTACATAGATTGATTAATTCCTCATGTATTTAAATTATGTCTTTAGCCATTAAATTAAAGTTTCATTTTCTGATAATACTTATTGAATAAATAATTATATATTAGTCTAATCTTTATCATGTTAAGGCTACGTTAGATTAAGTCTTGCTTTAAAATTTATAAATATTTTAATTTTTTGATTAAAATTTAGATCGTAAAATTTCCAATTTTATATTCCTTGATTTATATTTAGGCTGATAGAACTGGAAGTCTTGGTACGGTTCATACGATGTTTGAATTAGAGCAAGAAGGTTTTAAATCATTAGGTAAATTAAATTAACATTTTTCATAAATAAAGGAATTGATCGTATGGAAAATGAAGTATTAATGCTAGTATTAAAAATGTTAGAAAAAAATAAAAAAGTAGAAATTTTTAGTAATCTATCTGGTAATACTGGAGTAAAATTTCTTTAATATAGAAGTTCTCACTGTAGTCACCATAGTTTAGTCTTAATGTGTTGTTGTGGTTTTATTATATTCTATTCTCAGTTTTAAAGAAATTGGGTATTTTCTTCAATTTTATATTACTTCATGTTAAATCAAATGGTTCTCGTTGTTGTGATGATGGAAAACGGGCTTTTTAAGTCAGTTGCAGCCACCACGAGAGCCGTCTGGTACTAATAATCTAGTATTTCATTACGTATAGAATATCCTTTTGCTATTTTTTTAAATATTTTTCTCACTCTCTTGATAAGGAAAGATTGAAAGAATATTTCAATTTTTATCTCAAAATTTGAATTTCATCACTGAATACCAAACCTCTAGATAAAGTAACATTTTGTTGGGACTATTTCTCTAGATTCACTATTCTTACGATATATGTTATGCGATTCCAATAAAACTAGATATACAGATAAAAAATGACAAAACGTTATATTTATATAAACAAAATATGAAAACTGGATTATTTCACTTTAATTGATTTTTATAAAGTTTCTTGTATTTTATATTTCCTATGATCTTACGAGATTCTTTATTCAGTATCTATAAAACCCTATGTATTTTCTTAACCCATTTTTTTAAATATAGTTTATTCTGATTAAGCAATATTAAATACCAAATGAACGAAATTAGTAATAGATTCATTAATTCTATAATTGATAAAAATTTTAAATCTTTAGTTTTGCTATGCAAAAGCGATTCGAAATTTCTTATTATGGATTCTACTCACCTAAACATTTATTTTGAATAAATTCATTTTATCCATTTCTCGTCAATTTAATAATTTAATTATATTTAAAAATACTGGCCCGTTTTTATTCAAAACCCTTTAATTTAATCATTTAAGTTTTGAAATAACAACATAGGCTTTTCATTTACAATATTGCTGAATCCGTGTCGACACATCACAAAACAAATATGTGAACCACAAAGTTATTTCGTAAAATCAACAAATTCGTGTCATTCCATGGAGTGAGACAATAGATGGGACCCTTTTTTTACATACATAAGTAATATATTAAAATATTTATATTTTTTTACAAAAGGTGAATTAATTTATCGAGAGCCTAATCAGATTTTAAAATTTTTATGATTTCTTACCGCTGATTTTAAATACAATAAAGTTTAATTCTGAGAAAATAAATATTTAAGCCTAAATTAATAAATGACATTGGATTGAAACCTCAAATTTGGGTGAAACTGATTGAGAACTTGAAAATCTGATGCTGTCTTTAGTACTCTTTACGTTTTACTAAAGTTGTTTTACCTATATATCACATACTGTAATCGAAAGTATGATTGTTTATAAAATAAGACAAAGATTTATATTTAAACCTTTATTTAATGTTTAAAATAGGAACGTCCAGTCTGAGTATGATGTACTTATCCTGGTATTTATATCACATGTACCAGTTGCTTCATGTCTGAATCACACAGCAGTAATGTGAAAATTAAAGGGACAAAAATAATTTAAAGACAATGAAACATTTTTTATACTTATTCATGTCGTCAAATTTGCTGATATGAATATGCATGGCTGCTTCTTAGCTTCAAAATTTGTAATAGTTTAAGTATCAACTTTCTTGTATTAAAGTCCCCCTATGACAATTAAAAGATATTACTCACCACACTTGCCTGATCTTATTTTTTCTACTTTACTTTTTAATTGTAGTAAATAATTAAAAACATTACTTGTTTCAATTTTTTTTAACTTTCTTGCATCTATACTAATAGATTTCCAAACGTAATATATATTTTTAAAATTACTAAATTATTATTTTTGTAAAAGTTTATGAAAATTACAAAATATTAAAACTATACTCTGTCTTATACACTTTACACACTATTAATCGCATTTTTGAAAATATCATCCATTACTAAAAATCCTACTTTGAATATTTGTTTTGAGTACAAACAGATTATACTGGTAACATCTAAAGATATTTTTATCCAAAATATATTGACAGTATTTTTGGAAAAATCCATCGCATGCTTTGAGCTATCATCTTATATATTCATCAAGATGATCGTAAATTAGGCATTTTTCTGTGTAAGACTATTGTAGTATTTCTATTAGGAACTGAGGAGTTCCTAAGATAGAAGCTTATACAGCTTAGGTGTCCAGCTGGCCGGACATACCTGAAAACTGTTGACGACGAAGTAATCATTCCAGATCACGTGATTAAAAAATAAT
>LDMZ01009505.1:0-13191 GCA_001455285.1 Sphaeromyxa zaharoni
AACTTCATTGATTTAATCGGTTTAATATTTTCAAATATTGAAAAATTTTAAAAAGTACATATATAGTGGTTTCGGTTATATGGAAAAATTTATAAACAAATTCGACATTTTTTATTATTACTGAAACCTTTGTTAGTTAAAGTTATTACATCAACTAAAACATATTTTGAAATCCACTAAAATAAATTTTTAATTTCACACGCAACAAATTTTGCGTATTTGTATAAAAAAAGTAACATATATAGATTTAATATTTATCTAAATTAAGGTTACCTATTCAATTAATTGAATAATTTTTATTTTAACAAAAAAATATGAGATATTAAACTTTACTAAAAAATCTACAATTATGTATACAAGAACAATCAAAATTTACATTAATAGTAATATGAACTCTATTAAAAAAACTAAAAAAAAATCATTCTACTAAATTTTTTATGAATTTGAAGCCCTCGAACGAATAAAATATAAAAAATGTTCATGTTAAAAATCTGAAAATATGATGTTAGATACAAATGAATTTTGTATAGGTGTTATTGAAAAATTATGTTGGCTATAGGACCATTATATCTAGATTTAATTTGAAAGAATAAATTAACATAATGAATTAGATAGCGTCAATAATTCAACTTCTGACAAACTGAATGTCATATTAAATATTATATTGTATACTGCATTTGTAACATCAATATAGCAGCAGTATATTATTAGTAAGAGAAAGAGATCCAACAATATATAAATTTTTCTAATCATTTTTGAAAAATGTGATGTAGCTTCTCAAGCTAATGCATTGGTTATGCGCCTAAAAATAAAATAAAAATTGACTATGAAGGCGTTCCATCCATGTTCGATATTGAATTAAATCCATTGATATTTTTCGTTTTAAAAGATTTTAATGTTTTTGCTAATACTATATTATCTTAATTACACAAGAATAATAAAAAACCTTTAATCGAATTTATTTTCAAAAAATAAACCTAAAAAATGTTCTGTTATTCACAATTAATGAATATATTGGTATGTAAAAATAAATTTGCTGAAAAAATCATGTTTTTTCTCAAGTAACACAATGCACATCCTCAAGTCACCACATTAAATATTATTAGATTATTAAAATTTTAGTATAAAACAAAGAATTTATATATTCATTTTTGAATAGATAATGATTCTCATATATTTCCCCTATATATAGTTGTTGAACTTTCATAATTAAAAAAAATTATTTTAGCCACTAAAAGATTTAATCGGAATCATGAATCCCATAAAAATTTATTAAGGAAAGACATTAAGAAAAAGACTAGTGTAGATTAGATGATACCTTAAGAATAAGTGATAAATAAAATAATGATTAAAATTTCTGTTGAAATAAATTCATCTTCATGAATTTTTAATCAGAAGATAGATATAAAACATGCATGAAGTTTTCACAAAAGCGAAAATTAATTGTACTGGAAAATTGTTTGCATATTTCATTACAATAATGGAAGTAGATACATGTTACCATATGAAACTAAAGGAGTACATAAATGTCGTTGAAGAATTATCTTCGACCGAAAATTACAAAATCTTTAAAAAATATAATTGCATTCTTGAGTCTTTATAATTATCATTTTATCTATTATATATTTTTCCTTGATGAAATTAAAATTACCATAATAAACTGTAAAACCAAATTAATCCCTAAAAAATTTATTTGGTGTTCTGCATGCCGAAGATCCAAGAATTGGTAAAATCGGTTATCTAGTGTATACATATTTGTCTTATTCTGTTTTTACAGGTTCGCATATGAATATTTTTTAAAGATACGCATGTGTGGAATTAATTGAACATGCTCATTTTTACAGCAGCCATATTCTTAATAAAACACAATTGCATTGATTTAGATTTTTAAGGCTGTATAAAATCACATATACAACTGATGAAAATTTTAAAGCCTTCTTTATTCACGTGAAAATATATGATTTATGTATACTGGTTACTAATTAGGTTTGACTTGATCACTAACAAGATAATAAAATGATTAGCTTAAGCAGAATAAAAATTAATAAAATTGAACTGAAATTCTTGTGCACAAATTTTTATTGTGCTAATCTCAGTAATTTCAAATTCTACACATTTATGTAATATCATTAATTCTTGTCCATAATGATATATTAACTAATCAAATACCGGTACTATATTGAGATTAACTCTATTAAACATAAACGCGGGAAAAATTAACAAACTTAAACATGTCCTTTTTTATTAACAATTTATATTTTTGATATATCTTCACGTTAAATGTTTGCACAAAGTTATCAATTGGTCTAAATTATTACTATTTTAAATGAATTAATTTTAACATCCTATATCTATATGTTTTATCAAGTAATTGTATCAAGAGATAAAATTATATATATGTTAGGGACAAATATATAGTTAATTTTTTTTAATAATTTTGATTTAGGTAAATTTTTGAACGTGTAAAGCTGTTTAAATTATCATCAAAAACTCGGTTCCTTAGTCTACCATGAAACATTTTTGAGACCAAATTCGAATGCATGTTAATTTTTACATCTTATAACATTTTTTAAACAATATTATTAATTTTAACTATATGGACTTCACGTTATACAATATGTAAAAAGATATAAAAAATTAGTATAATGGTCCAATTTTCCGAATACATAAGCAGAGGCTAATACACGCTATTTGAATTGCAAGCAGAATAAAATAATTCAATTATCTTATCGAGAACAACGCAAACATGTGGTTAAAATCACAAGATCCATGCAGTAGAAATTTAAAAAGATTAAATTTTTCATACCTAATAGAATTTACAAATATTCTAACATCAAAACTTAATTTCTTTTAACCTTAAACATTATATATATATAGACATATAAACCAAGGTGTAAATATTTTAGAACTTTGAAAAATGAATACTAACCTTTTAATCCTGATATGAATGCAAACTCGCGAAAAAAAACAAAAATAAAAAATCTTGATCAAATTTAATATCAATTCAATTTTATGCAAAAAAATGTAAAAATAAGTAAATCTATTATTTTTTTCCGCAATGTATTAAGCAAAAAAAGTATTGTACTCATTGGAACAGTTAAGGTAGAGATAAATAAACAAATTCACGATGAAAAGCCTCATGAGAACAAATAATAAAAAATGGTTTTCCTGATTATAATATCTAGATGATAAATCGAAGTCCATTTTTTTCCATCTTGACATAATACTTAAAAAGCGAATACCCTATTTAATTTTTTATGAAGGATGGTAACTGAGTTTCTGTTATTTCCATTTTTTAATTTACACAGAATAATTTGTCTCTATATCAACGAATTTTGATAAATATGTAAAAATTGACCACCACTTGGCATAAGCCGATTTTCAGATAAATGCTTTCATTGCCATTAATGCTTCTTTGAGCTATATTTATTACTTGAACAAAAAAATTTAGCAAAAAATGTTTATCAGAAATTTGTTTACTTTAAGTATTATCTAAGAACCTCAACTATCTAAAAAAATTAAAGTTTTTAGAATAATTTTTTCCCTGAGAGCATTTTCAATAATTACTTAGTTTTATAATGGTAAAACAATGAAATTTAAATTCAAAATACTTTAGAAATTCTTATAACGAATATAGGAGAGCTTATTATACTGATATTTCGAAAATATTGCTTTTTATTAATAAATAATACATAAAATATTTCGTTCTAATTATGTGAATCTATTATATGTAAATTTCACCACTGTACAAGTTGATTCTTTTCATAGGTTATCAATTGGAATGAAAAAGAACATAACAGACAAATATACCATGGACAGCCAGTTAAGATACATGATAAAATCTGAAAATAAGGTATATAAACTTTTTTTCTGAATGATAATAGCTTTAAAATAAATATAATACTAAGAAATTTATTGTTGGAAAAAATTATATTTTTTATTGGTGCAAGGAACCATTACAAAGTGTTTTCTTGAAGAATACTTTACTCTTATAAAATATAATTTAGCTGTCCATTAAAATTTAATTTTAAAAAATCAGAAGATAGGATATAAAAAATAGAAAGAATGATTAAATAATAAGCAACAAAATTTTAACGAGTTACGCCTCTTTGACGACATTGATAAATATAATCATTCAAAGCCTGGTAACTTAAAAATATATTTCTTTTTCAATATAAATTTTAACATATATTATCCATTGTACAATGAAATGTGAAACAGAAAAATAAGGTATCAAAAAAGACCTTTTATTGTAGTTTTTTTGATCACGGGAAGGAATTGTGTCAACTAGCTTTCAGATTAATATTTACAGCCAACAGATTACCATGGGAAAAAAGAACATGACAAAGCTGATGGTCATAAAGAAGATCACAATTCAAAATTGATATCTAAGCAAAAACATGCTATATATAATGTATTTAAAATAATCTTCATACCATATTAGCTGTGCTAGCTCTTTTGCATTCTTTGTATCTTAGGATAGAGCTTCAATTCACTTGAATGCTTCAACAAATATATACGTGTGGTTATAAGATTCGAGATAGAAAAAGGTAATGGCAGAGAAGAAGTAAATGCTCAAGTTTTTTCAGCGATTATAGCCCATCCGAGCCCATAATTTAGCTATTTTTTATGGATAATAAATAAAAAACACATTTTTTTCTCCAAAAATAGATATATGGCAAGCGCTTTCTTTAGTACGATAACATCTGGTTTCAAGAGTGGCAACGTACAACACATAAACTTGTATTACTTGTGTTAGGTAAATACGTTTTAGGAATAGGAACTTTAAATAGGAAAAACTTATTGAACAGCTTCCAATGTACATTAGGAAGTGGCATCATTCATACAAAAAATCTATTTTGATTGCATAAGATAATGTTAAGCTCAATTTACGTATAAAGGAATTTTTTATAAAGAACATGGCATTTATTTTGTAAAAGTTAATATACGAATTATTATCAATGAAATTGTTAAAGCTATTAAATGATAAAATTATTAACCAATTAATGGTGGAGGAATATCATTACCACTTTCTCAAAGGATTCATTAAAGTCCAGGAAAATTTAAATTTTCCAGCTACGTATATATTAAAAATAAATTACCCGATGCATAACAGTTACAAGAAATGGAGTAATAACAAATAGTGGTTCTTAAATGTTTATAAACATTTATCACTTTACAATAATTTGGTTAAAGTTTTTCTTGTTCAATCATTAGTTATTGCATTTAAGTTACAGCCAATAAGATTTAGTATTAAAAATGGCACTGCGATGCTATTTAACGGTGACTAAACATATGCAGTAATGGTAATTTGGAGTATGACGTTAGCACTGTATTGAATCTTGTTCATAAGTTTAAAAGGATAAATCCATGTAAATTGTTGTTTTTAGTTAAAAATAACTAAATTGTGTTAGAAAAGATAAAAAATTTTTAGAAAACAATTTTGATTTATTTTAAATAGAATCAAACGTTAGTTATCAACTTACCCAAAAAGTCAAAAATTCTCCATGGACATAAAATTATTAACATAATATACCGCTATTTGGCTTATACTAATGCGATGTTGTATTTCCCTAAATATCATATATATCTTATATCATTTCAACAAAATTAGCTAATGTAAAGTATGTCGTCTCAATTCATCTAAGAGTATTCTACTGCAATTTATTAACCCTTGAAAATATCTATTTTATACACTATACGTGAATAATATTGAAACGTATCACACCCGGTATTAAAAAGAAAAAAACCATTTCATCAAAAATTGATTTATAAAATTAGCACTTTAGTCTTTACTAATAAACCATTTATAATTAAGAAAAACAAAAGAAAATCAGAAATTTGGATTTTAAAATATTTCATCGCATGTTTGAAAATAATAGGATTTCAATATGGCAGCGGGATCTTATAATCCAGAAGAAATAGCAGCGATGTATTTTGAACTACGAACGTACATGACTTCTCTATGTAAAATTGATGGCCTCCTTAGTGCATCAACACAGATACATTATTATTATTTCCTGTAATCCACATATGAGTTCTGAACCACTTGAGATAAGGTCTCAGAATTTGAACCCAAAAGTTCCGTAGCTATCTGTGTTGACCTTCAATATATTTTGCTATATTCCAATATAGGTTTTTAACTAAAATAATACAGCGTATCCATCAAATATTATTCAAAATTATTAAATAAAGGGGAGGGAAACAGTATGAAAAAATGTGTAACTGAGTTTAAAAACCTTGTATTATGACAGTTTTTGTTATACAGCGGTAAAAAAAGCTATTGAAAACAGGTTAAAAAGCTACGAAAAATTACCTTAAGCTTTAGTTTTATCATATTGAAGTGATTTAATATTTTCGAATAATTCTTCTTAATTATTAAATATTTGAAAAGTTATAGTTCGAAAAATTAAATGATAACAGATCTAAATTTTTTTGGTGTGTAGCAAGATTTTCTGTTAAAATATTACATTAATATATGAAATATTAAGAAATACCGATGTAACCAATTTTAAGCATTTTTTCCAAGATAAATTGAGCTCGTATTAAATCAACTTTATACTGCAATCCATTGATAAAATAGGGTTGCTAAATTTTTATAATTTGACAAATAAATTGGTAGTTTCTTGGAATAAAATTTATTTACACTTCAGATGTTTTTTTATTCAAAATACTAAAATTAGAACAGATTTTTAAATCAACCTAGAAAAAGAAATTATGAAAAACAAAATTAGTTTATAAACTTAATTCTCGGTCATTTTATAAAAAGATGGTAAAAAAATAGAGTCTAAGCAAAGTTGCAAAAATTTTATTTACGAAATCATGGATCAAATTTTTCCACTTATACATACAGGATCAGTTTATTAAAAAAATGAATATACACGTAAGAAATTATGATTTACAAATAAAGATATTTGGTTAAGTTTTTAATATTTAAAAATTTTTGATAACTTTTGCATCACTAAAGTATTAAAAAGTGAACTAAATTAGCTTCTATAAAAAATAATCCACCAAAAAAATTCCTTAATATAAATCTTTATATAAACAAAATTATGTGATTTAAAAAGAACTTTCGGTATCGTCAATGTAAATTCTGCATTTATCAAATTTGATCACTTAGATGATGGATCGGATCGAAATTCAACATTGTATGCATGGACCGTGAATAAGCAAAAATAATTAGGCAATTATTATATTAGCATTAGCTCACCAACCATTTCGATATATATACACCCGATACTCCAAATATCAACTGAAGTGGAGTAATAATCGGCTCGCAGTAATATTTCTGGAGGTCGATACCAAAGAGTAACAACTTCGTTTGTGTATTTTCTAAGAGGTATGCCAAAACAGCGTGCCAGACCGAAATCCGCCACCTTAATGTTGCCATTCACATCTAACAAGATATTTTGTGGCTTTAAATCACGATGTATTATTCGATGCCCATGACAATATGCAGTGGCATTAAGTATTTGCCCTGTCAATGTCTTCTCAGATACAAATATGAATAGAATGAAAATAACAAGGGCCTGTTTTGGTGATATCTTATATTTTTTCATATAATTAGATAGATCAGATTCCATCAACTCAAACACAATCAATAATTTATCATTAGTGTGATATATTATATCGAGTAATCTGATTGCGATACAGAGGAATAAAAAAATTACTTTATTACATTAGGATGCCGCAACTCTTTCAAAGTGGATATTTCCCTTATGGCAGTTGTTGGGACACCTTCATTCATACTATGCAAGTTAATAAACGGATAATACGCACCGGAAACCTCGATATCCGCATCTTTTTAATTGCAACACACATACCTGTGTTTTTGACTCTGGCCTTGTAAACTTCTCCGTACGTTCCTTCACCAACTTTATCAATGCATTCATAATTTTCCATTTACTTATTACGCATGATATGCGAATTTCATGAAAGAATGGCGGGATACGGAATGAAACTAATTAATAAATTTGAGAAGAGACAGGTCATTTATGGAAAGCTTAAAGAGAAATACGAGTTTTATCTAAATTAAGAGAACCCTAACAAAAATATAGAGAACTTAGAAATGTGGTCATCCAAGCACATAAATCTAATAGAAGTGAATCTGTTATTGTATGTGGTTGCAGTAGTTCAGGGAAGTCATTGGTTAGTGTTAGCGAGATTTTTAAACTTTTTTAATATTTTTTATGTCAAAAAGTTTCTCTGAAAGGTATAAAACAATTGGTGTTGCGAAAAATTATGTTCAACTATTCAATGTGAGTTTCATCCATTATTTTTCTTCTACTGAGAGAAATTGCTTTCTTATTTTATGCTGTTGCCATGATTTAAAGTATTTTTATAATGTTGAATCATTTCAAAGGTTGATAATATGTATTACGTTAATTTCTTTCGTATCTGTCAATTTTCCGTAATAGAAAAATAATAAAGGATACGAGAAAACCTAACTATAATTGAGTAACCCTGTTTTTTCAAAACCTTTTATTATATAACAAATATTGGAATTTTTCTTTTAGTTTCTGTTTCAATTTATGCATTTCCAACTTGAACAAGCACGTAAAACGTAAACAGCTTGCATATGCTTCTTCCTCAGTTCTGTGCCACCATGAAGGACGTCCATTCCAATGTAATTGTTAGTCAAAGAAATTATTGGGCGAGGTGATAAAGAACAGATAATCTCGGAAATGTTTACTAAATACGAAGTGTGTTACCGTCCTCTGCCACGTTCTTTAATCTTTCAAAATTTGGGTTCGGCACAAAATAGGGTCCTTAATTTCTTATATTCAATGATTTGATTATATCTTACAGCTGTATAGAGTACAGATGGGTTTACTAAAATCTTCGATCATTTCAAAATTCACATTTTTGTCAACATTTATTCGGTATAGATTTTTATTTTCGACTGAGAATGACGGTTTTTTAGTTATTCAATGAGATCAGCAACTATAACGGCTTTACCTATTCCTGGTTTTATGTATCCTTCAAGGAGAAAAAAATATAATATAAGGTTAAACTATTCTTTTTTCTAATTTTCGGTGTCAAATACGGCATATTTTTAGTATTTTCAGTTTTTAAAAATACAAAATGATTTTTTTATTTACCTTTATCGGATACCATTTTAAATTTTAATAAGAAGATATTTACAAAATCATTCGCTATAACAGAGACCATAAATAATCTTTTTAAGTTTTAATGCTGGTTCAAGATAAACTTCTATATAATCAATAAAATTCTGAATTAATTCTGTCATTTTTCAATATTTTGCAAAGCGATATTAAGTTCTTACAATGCAACGCGATAAGTTGGGCTCTAATAATAGATAGAAGAAAGATTTCTTTTTATAAAGGGTTATTTCTAAGGTCGTCTTATAGGAGATCTTCGTGAACAAAAGATATTATAGCGTTATTTGAGGGTAAAAAATGAATTATATCAGAATTTTCAGAAATAAATGATTTGTTTAAAGAAAATAATTTAACTATTCATTTGTATCCACTTTATCTTGATCCATCGTGTATATTTAATTTTTAATTGAAAATGTCAACTTTCTTTCTTTTATAAGGCTGTATTTATACCATATTTTTTAGTTTAGTTGTATGTTGGAAAGATGTTATTTTTTTAATAAATTTATAATTTTTTATGAAAGCCTTATTTGAATAAGTAATTATAATCCCTTTATTCATTCAAAAACACTGAAATACTATGTATTTTACATAGTTGCCATAAGGTAATGTTCCTTACCATATAAAAGTTCTGAAATTTTGGCTTTAATAAAATAGAAACTAGTGTTCTGATTAATTGGAAATATTTCATGATATTTTTTATAGAACTGGGTTATAATTTAATATTATTGGTACCTAGGTGAATCTTTTTATCCTTTATTTTAGATATTTCCATCTAAAGTAAATATTCTTAAGAAATAATAAAGAATATGCTAAAAATTTTGTCAGTCGCCATCTTTCATAGTATCTAATATCCCTCCACCACCAAAGTTTCAATAGAAACATGCATCTTAAGCATATATCCATGCAAAATGATACACTGTCATTTTTCTTCTTGGAGAGATTCTTTCAATTATTCATCTATCTGGATGTATAGTTACTAAAAGTTTTGGTGTAACTATGAATATTTTTTAGTCAGGCAAGTACGATTGATCAAAAAATTATAATAAGCACATTTTAGGCTGTATTAATCTTTATTTTATGAATGGCAGCTGTAAACAGTTTAGAAAGTGTCAACTTTCAAAGATTTTAGATAATAAAATATGAAGACACTAGAATATTTGTAAATATTTTATTAGAAGTAATATCGAGAGGAAAGTGAAGAATTTATTATCAGAAACGTAGAGCATAATTGTGATATCCCGATTTAATCAATTGATTGAGTTTTTGAAACTTCTTATAATTGTTACTGAGAGATTCGTATTTGTCATCAAAGTTACTTTTATCCTATTCCTTGATCACTACAAATATATCAATTATTCCCAGCCTACAGCCGTGGAATTTGTTTAATTCATTGGTAAGCATATAACACACAGAGAGCTAAAGCAATTAAGGTTTCCCTTTTCCTTTTGTCAGCCAATTTGGGATTTACTGTGTAAAAAAGATGATAAACATTTATTTTTACACCGTGTTCATTTTATACCTTTACTGGACTTTTAAAGCATTGATAAGAAATCTTGTTACATAACTTTCTATTTATTAATCACACGATGGAATTTTTTAAATTTTTAGCATGGTATTACCTTGGTAAGTTTTCTTTAATTCAGAACCCATCAATCAAGTTATACAGGTACCTTATATTGAAGCTGCTTATCTAAGTACACGTCATCTTAATATAGCCAATGTTTGTTCTCTTTTTCTATTTTGAGAATTTGATTTATTAGTATGGCATATCTATTGTTTAAATCTTATAATTACAAACTGTCGCTGTTTAACTGATTATAAACGACTTCAAGTTTCTATTTCTTGATTATGTACACAAATTAAGTTATTTACATATCTCACTACAATTAAATCAAACATTCTCCTTATACACATATTAATGTTATTATTCAGTATTAGCATAATAAATAACATTAGATATTAAAAGACGAACTGATTTTCGATGAAATGCCGCGTAAACACTGATCATAAAGAAAATTTTTTGGTTAAAGCAGTGGTAATAAAGTTTGCTTTTTATCGAATATTTATAATTTTCCTTTAATTTTTCGAATATCCAAACTTTTATAACGAATAAAAAAATGGTGCTCGAATTATTTGTTTTCACAACGGTTCTCTTGTTTCTCAGTAAGTGATTGAGAAACTAATTTGAATGCTATAAATTCTCCCGCTTATGAGCCTTTGATCCTATAATAATTTTATTGTTAAACTGTCTTTAAAAAATAAAAATCAAGTAATAATAGTTTTTACATAAATTGTAATTGCTGCTGCAATTATTTTTATCTTTCAAAGAATCTTATAAAAAATTTTAATTTATTGCTTCTCCTATTTTGGATTATTTTTATAATATTTTATTATTAATACAATTTAGGATAATTTTACAAAACTAAAGGTTTAAGAAACTTTTAAAATTATGTACTTAATTTTAATAACCCATAGTTTTGTACAAACTCCTCAAAAATAATTTTGCAATACAGAATTCGTTACAATCGAAATTTTTATTTTTGGTAAATTTTTCTCAATTATCGATAGAACGGTTTTTTTGTTAGTAATGTTTTATCAAAATTCGACCATCCGTGGTTTGTCAGTTTTGTTTAATAATTGAACATTTCGAAGTTACTGCTAATACATACATGAAAATTTTCATTTTGATGTTTGAATTTTAAATTTATTTTTATGATATAAATACCAAACGTAAAATTTCAAATATCAGTAGAGAATGAAAATTGGTAAATGTTTGCAGAGCAATGTCTGTGAGGGTTCCGTGTGATTTTACGACTTTGATTACTTTCATTTGTGTAAATATTAAATAGGTAAAATACGCTTTACGTTTATCTTAATAAAATAAATTATGTTTAAATTGTATTTAGATAAAATTTGACTCAAATACAGTTCAGTGACACGTTTGTACCATACCTTCCTATGGGACCACATTTTTCATAAAGTCGGAATCGGTTGTAGTGTGGCTTTATTTACATGCTCAAAACCTTTCTGTATTTTCTAATAACAAATCTCATTCAATGGCTTTTTGTGCATTTCTCAAGATCAGAACTTTGATTTGATGTTCATATTTATATGATCACAATAAGTTGCTTGTTTTACATAACGTACAGTTGGATTGTCATGGGCCACAACTATCGTGTATGTACAGGTTCCAACTTTACAAAGTAGTATTACGGTTATTTTCAGCATCATTTTGGTATTTTCACTGGTATATAAGTATAGTTATGTAGTCTACTTGTGCAATCTTGAAGGATTACCTACGACCAAAATTTAGTTCCATCGCATTTTCATTTATTTTAGAATTTTTAGTTACTAGTAATAATTACCTATTTTAGGATTTGTAGTCAAATATTAATATCCAATTACTTAAAAAAATTTTGGAAAAAAATGAACATATTTTTGTTTTGTATCTATATTAATCCCTAATTAGATTGTCAAAAATGTTATTAAAGAATTAAAAAATATTCATACCCATGAAGTAGTCGATGTTACTTTACATGGTAATTAGTTATAAAATTTTAAACATTATCAACCTTAGGTATCCTATGTACAAGAGAAAACGCCCCTCTTGTTGCTTTAGATGCTATTATAGAAGTTGATGATATTAATTTGGATTCCAAAGTTTGAATATACATTATTGATTCATTTTACCAGATTGTAAGATCTAAACCTTTGAATTCTTTACTTAGAGTGTTGTCTGCAAGTTTTTTCTTATAATTCGTAATTAATATTTCAGAAACAAGATGTTGTTTAGTAATTACTGTCGAGGATATTGATATTTTGACATCCTTTAAGCATCAAAGACTACTATATGTCTTGTTTGAAAGTATACGGAAATCTGCTCGATTGATTTATTTGTTTGGAACCACTACTAGACTTGTAAATACTTGTGTTAATAACGTAAATCTAGATTAGGATATACTTGAATTGTTTGAAAAAAGAATAATGTCTCGTTCATCTAACCTAATAGTTTATACGGCATTCTCTATTTCATTTCCTGAATACATGAAGACTGTTCATGAGATAGCTT
>LDMZ01009506.1:0-13189 GCA_001455285.1 Sphaeromyxa zaharoni
ATAATGTTTAAAATTTTATAACTAATTACCATGTAAAGTAACATCGACTACTTCATGGGTATGAATATTTTTTAATTCTTTAATAACATTTTTGACAATCTAATTAGGGATTAATATAGATACAAAACAAAAATATGTTCATTTTTTTCCAAAATTTTTTTAAGTAATTGGATATTAATATTTGACTACAAATCCTAAAATAGGTAATTATTACTAGTAACTAAAAATTCTAAAATAAATGAAAATGCGATGGAACTAAATTTTGGTCGTAGGTAATCCTTCAAGATTGCACAAGTAGACTACATAACTATACTTATATACCAGTGAAAATACCAAAATGATGCTGAAAATAACCGTAATACTACTTTGTAAAGTTGGAACCTGTACATACACGATAGTTGTGGCCCATGACAATCCAACTGTACGTTATGTAAAACAAGCAACTTATTGTGATCATATAAATATGAACATCAAATCAAAGTTCTGATCTTGAGAAATGCACAAAAAGCCATTGAATGAGATTTGTTATTAGAAAATACAGAAAGGTTTTGAGCATGTAAATAAAGCCACACTACAACCGATTCCGACTTTATGAAAAATGTGGTCCCATAGGAAGGTATGGTACAAACGTGTCACTGAACTGTATTTGAGTCAAATTTTATCTAAATACAATTTAAACATAATTTATTTTATTAAGATAAACGTAAAGCGTATTTTACCTATTTAATATTTACACAAATGAAAGTAATCAAAGTCGTAAAATCACACGGAACCCTCACAGACATTGCTCTGCAAACATTTACCAATTTTCATTCTCTACTGATATTTGAAATTTTACGTTTGGTATTTATATCATAAAAATAAATTTAAAATTCAAACATCAAAATGAAAATTTTCATGTATGTATTAGCAGTAACTTCGAAATGTTCAATTATTAAACAAAACTGACAAACCACGGATGGTCGAATTTTGATAAAACATTACTAACAAAAAAACCGTTCTATCGATAATTGAGAAAAATTTACCAAAAATAAAAATTTCGATTGTAACGAATTCTGTATTGCAAAATTATTTTTGAGGAGTTTGTACAAAACTATGGGTTATTAAAATTAAGTACATAATTTTAAAAGTTTCTTAAACCTTTAGTTTTGTAAAATTATCCTAAATTGTATTAATAATAAAATATTATAAAAATAATCCAAAATAGGAGAAGCAATAAATTAAAATTTTTTATAAGATTCTTTGAAAGATAAAAATAATTGCAGCAGCAATTACAATTTATGTAAAAACTATTATTACTTGATTTTTATTTTTTAAAGACAGTTTAACAATAAAATTATTATAGGATCAAAGGCTCATAAGCGGGAGAATTTATAGCATTCAAATTAGTTTCTCAATCACTTACTGAGAAACAAGAGAACCGTTGTGAAAACAAATAATTCGAGCACCATTTTTTTATTCGTTATAAAAGTTTGGATATTCGAAAAATTAAAGGAAAATTATAAATATTCGATAAAAAGCAAACTTTATTACCACTGCTTTAACCAAAAAATTTTCTTTATGATCAGTGTTTACGCGGCATTTCATCGAAAATCAGTTCGTCTTTTAATATCTAATGTTATTTATTATGCTAATACTGAATAATAACATTAATATGTGTATAAGGAGAATGTTTGATTTAATTGTAGTGAGATATGTAAATAACTTAATTTGTGTACATAATCAAGAAATAGAAACTTGAAGTCGTTTATAATCAGTTAAACAGCGACAGTTTGTAATTATAAGATTTAAACAATAGATATGCCATACTAATAAATCAAATTCTCAAAATAGAAAAAGAGAACAAACATTGGCTATATTAAGATGACGTGTACTTAGATAAGCAGCTTCAATATAAGGTACCTGTATAACTTGATTGATGGGTTCTGAATTAAAGAAAACTTACCAAGGTAATACCATGCTAAAAATTTAAAAAATTCCATCGTGTGATTAATAAATAGAAAGTTATGTAACAAGATTTCTTATCAATGCTTTAAAAGTCCAGTAAAGGTATAAAATGAACACGGTGTAAAAATAAATGTTTATCATCTTTTTTACACAGTAAATCCCAAATTGGCTGACAAAAGGAAAAGGGAAACCTTAATTGCTTTAGCTCTCTGTGTGTTATATGCTTACCAATGAATTAAACAAATTCCACGGCTGTAGGCTGGGAATAATTGATATATTTGTAGTGATCAAGGAATAGGATAAAAGTAACTTTGATGACAAATACGAATCTCTCAGTAACAATTATAAGAAGTTTCAAAAACTCAATCAATTGATTAAATCGGGATATCACAATTATGCTCTACGTTTCTGATAATAAATTCTTCACTTTCCTCTCGATATTACTTCTAATAAAATATTTACAAATATTCTAGTGTCTTCATATTTTATTATCTAAAATCTTTGAAAGTTGACACTTTCTAAACTGTTTACAGCTGCCATTCATAAAATAAAGATTAATACAGCCTAAAATGTGCTTATTATAATTTTTTGATCAATCGTACTTGCCTGACTAAAAAATATTCATAGTTACACCAAAACTTTTAGTAACTATACATCCAGATAGATGAATAATTGAAAGAATCTCTCCAAGAAGAAAAATGACAGTGTATCATTTTGCATGGATATATGCTTAAGATGCATGTTTCTATTGAAACTTTGGTGGTGGAGGGATATTAGATACTATGAAAGATGGCGACTGACAAAATTTTTAGCATATTCTTTATTATTTCTTAAGAATATTTACTTTAGATGGAAATATCTAAAATAAAGGATAAAAAGATTCACCTAGGTACCAATAATATTAAATTATAACCCAGTTCTATAAAAAATATCATGAAATATTTCCAATTAATCAGAACACTAGTTTCTATTTTATTAAAGCCAAAATTTCAGAACTTTTATATGGTAAGGAACATTACCTTATGGCAACTATGTAAAATACATAGTATTTCAGTGTTTTTGAATGAATAAAGGGATTATAATTACTTATTCAAATAAGGCTTTCATAAAAAATTATAAATTTATTAAAAAAATAACATCTTTCCAACATACAACTAAACTAAAAAATATGGTATAAATACAGCCTTATAAAAGAAAGAAAGTTGACATTTTCAATTAAAAATTAAATATACACGATGGATCAAGATAAAGTGGATACAAATGAATAGTTAAATTATTTTCTTTAAACAAATCATTTATTTCTGAAAATTCTGATATAATTCATTTTTTACCCTCAAATAACGCTATAATATCTTTTGTTCACGAAGATCTCCTATAAGACGACCTTAGAAATAACCCTTTATAAAAAGAAATCTTTCTTCTATCTATTATTAGAGCCCAACTTATCGCGTTGCATTGTAAGAACTTAATATCGCTTTGCAAAATATTGAAAAATGACAGAATTAATTCAGAATTTTATTGATTATATAGAAGTTTATCTTGAACCAGCATTAAAACTTAAAAAGATTATTTATGGTCTCTGTTATAGCGAATGATTTTGTAAATATCTTCTTATTAAAATTTAAAATGGTATCCGATAAAGGTAAATAAAAAAATCATTTTGTATTTTTAAAAACTGAAAATACTAAAAATATGCCGTATTTGACACCGAAAATTAGAAAAAAGAATAGTTTAACCTTATATTATATTTTTTTCTCCTTGAAGGATACATAAAACCAGGAATAGGTAAAGCCGTTATAGTTGCTGATCTCATTGAATAACTAAAAAACCGTCATTCTCAGTCGAAAATAAAAATCTATACCGAATAAATGTTGACAAAAATGTGAATTTTGAAATGATCGAAGATTTTAGTAAACCCATCTGTACTCTATACAGCTGTAAGATATAATCAAATCATTGAATATAAGAAATTAAGGACCCTATTTTGTGCCGAACCCAAATTTTGAAAGATTAAAGAACGTGGCAGAGGACGGTAACACACTTCGTATTTAGTAAACATTTCCGAGATTATCTGTTCTTTATCACCTCGCCCAATAATTTCTTTGACTAACAATTACATTGGAATGGACGTCCTTCATGGTGGCACAGAACTGAGGAAGAAGCATATGCAAGCTGTTTACGTTTTACGTGCTTGTTCAAGTTGGAAATGCATAAATTGAAACAGAAACTAAAAGAAAAATTCCAATATTTGTTATATAATAAAAGGTTTTGAAAAAACAGGGTTACTCAATTATAGTTAGGTTTTCTCGTATCCTTTATTATTTTTCTATTACGGAAAATTGACAGATACGAAAGAAATTAACGTAATACATATTATCAACCTTTGAAATGATTCAACATTATAAAAATACTTTAAATCATGGCAACAGCATAAAATAAGAAAGCAATTTCTCTCAGTAGAAGAAAAATAATGGATGAAACTCACATTGAATAGTTGAACATAATTTTTCGCAACACCAATTGTTTTATACCTTTCAGAGAAACTTTTTGACATAAAAAATATTAAAAAAGTTTAAAAATCTCGCTAACACTAACCAATGACTTCCCTGAACTACTGCAACCACATACAATAACAGATTCACTTCTATTAGATTTATGTGCTTGGATGACCACATTTCTAAGTTCTCTATATTTTTGTTAGGGTTCTCTTAATTTAGATAAAACTCGTATTTCTCTTTAAGCTTTCCATAAATGACCTGTCTCTTCTCAAATTTATTAATTAGTTTCATTCCGTATCCCGCCATTCTTTCATGAAATTCGCATATCATGCGTAATAAGTAAATGGAAAATTATGAATGCATTGATAAAGTTGGTGAAGGAACGTACGGAGAAGTTTACAAGGCCAGAGTCAAAAACACAGGTATGTGTGTTGCAATTAAAAAGATGCGGATATCGAGGTTTCCGGTGCGTATTATCCGTTTATTAACTTGCATAGTATGAATGAAGGTGTCCCAACAACTGCCATAAGGGAAATATCCACTTTGAAAGAGTTGCGGCATCCTAATGTAATAAAGTAATTTTTTTATTCCTCTGTATCGCAATCAGATTACTCGATATAATATATCACACTAATGATAAATTATTGATTGTGTTTGAGTTGATGGAATCTGATCTATCTAATTATATGAAAAAATATAAGATATCACCAAAACAGGCCCTTGTTATTTTCATTCTATTCATATTTGTATCTGAGAAGACATTGACAGGGCAAATACTTAATGCCACTGCATATTGTCATGGGCATCGAATAATACATCGTGATTTAAAGCCACAAAATATCTTGTTAGATGTGAATGGCAACATTAAGGTGGCGGATTTCGGTCTGGCACGCTGTTTTGGCATACCTCTTAGAAAATACACAAACGAAGTTGTTACTCTTTGGTATCGACCTCCAGAAATATTACTGCGAGCCGATTATTACTCCACTTCAGTTGATATTTGGAGTATCGGGTGTATATATATCGAAATGGTTGGTGAGCTAATGCTAATATAATAATTGCCTAATTATTTTTGCTTATTCACGGTCCATGCATACAATGTTGAATTTCGATCCGATCCATCATCTAAGTGATCAAATTTGATAAATGCAGAATTTACATTGACGATACCGAAAGTTCTTTTTAAATCACATAATTTTGTTTATATAAAGATTTATATTAAGGAATTTTTTTGGTGGATTATTTTTTATAGAAGCTAATTTAGTTCACTTTTTAATACTTTAGTGATGCAAAAGTTATCAAAAATTTTTAAATATTAAAAACTTAACCAAATATCTTTATTTGTAAATCATAATTTCTTACGTGTATATTCATTTTTTTAATAAACTGATCCTGTATGTATAAGTGGAAAAATTTGATCCATGATTTCGTAAATAAAATTTTTGCAACTTTGCTTAGACTCTATTTTTTTACCATCTTTTTATAAAATGACCGAGAATTAAGTTTATAAACTAATTTTGTTTTTCATAATTTCTTTTTCTAGGTTGATTTAAAAATCTGTTCTAATTTTAGTATTTTGAATAAAAAAACATCTGAAGTGTAAATAAATTTTATTCCAAGAAACTACCAATTTATTTGTCAAATTATAAAAATTTAGCAACCCTATTTTATCAATGGATTGCAGTATAAAGTTGATTTAATACGAGCTCAATTTATCTTGGAAAAAATGCTTAAAATTGGTTACATCGGTATTTCTTAATATTTCATATATTAATGTAATATTTTAACAGAAAATCTTGCTACACACCAAAAAAATTTAGATCTGTTATCATTTAATTTTTCGAACTATAACTTTTCAAATATTTAATAATTAAGAAGAATTATTCGAAAATATTAAATCACTTCAATATGATAAAA
Organism: Sphaeromyxa zaharoni; assembly: GCA_001455285.1. Lineage (NCBI taxonomy): Eukaryota > Metazoa > Cnidaria > Myxozoa > Bivalvulida > Sphaeromyxidae > Sphaeromyxa > Sphaeromyxa zaharoni. The sequence goes on from LDMZ01009506.1 coordinate 6,363, forward strand.
CTAAAGCTTAAGGTAATTTTTCGTAGCTTTTTAACCTGTTTTCAATAGCTTTTTTTACCGCTGTATAACAAAAACTGTCATAATACAAGGTTTTTAAACTCAGTTACACATTTTTTCATACTGTTTCCCTCCCCTTTATTTAATAATTTTGAATAATATTTGATGGATACGCTGTATTATTTTAGTTAAAAACCTATATTGGAATATAGCAAAATATATTGAAGGTCAACACAGATAGCTACGGAACTTTTGGGTTCAAATTCTGAGACCTTATCTCAAGTGGTTCAGAACTCATATGTGGATTACAGGAAATAATAATAATGTATCTGTGTTGATGCACTAAGGAGGCCATCAATTTTACATAGAGAAGTCATGTACGTTCGTAGTTCAAAATACATCGCTGCTATTTCTTCTGGATTATAAGATCCCGCTGCCATATTGAAATCCTATTATTTTCAAACATGCGATGAAATATTTTAAAATCCAAATTTCTGATTTTCTTTTGTTTTTCTTAATTATAAATGGTTTATTAGTAAAGACTAAAGTGCTAATTTTATAAATCAATTTTTGATGAAATGGTTTTTTTCTTTTTAATACCGGGTGTGATACGTTTCAATATTATTCACGTATAGTGTATAAAATAGATATTTTCAAGGGTTAATAAATTGCAGTAGAATACTCTTAGATGAATTGAGACGACATACTTTACATTAGCTAATTTTGTTGAAATGATATAAGATATATATGATATTTAGGGAAATACAACATCGCATTAGTATAAGCCAAATAGCGGTATATTATGTTAATAATTTTATGTCCATGGAGAATTTTTGACTTTTTGGGTAAGTTGATAACTAACGTTTGATTCTATTTAAAATAAATCAAAATTGTTTTCTAAAAATTTTTTATCTTTTCTAACACAATTTAGTTATTTTTAACTAAAAACAACAATTTACATGGATTTATCCTTTTAAACTTATGAACAAGATTCAATACAGTGCTAACGTCATACTCCAAATTACCATTACTGCATATGTTTAGTCACCGTTAAATAGCATCGCAGTGCCATTTTTAATACTAAATCTTATTGGCTGTAACTTAAATGCAATAACTAATGATTGAACAAGAAAAACTTTAACCAAATTATTGTAAAGTGATAAATGTTTATAAACATTTAAGAACCACTATTTGTTATTACTCCATTTCTTGTAACTGTTATGCATCGGGTAATTTATTTTTAATATATACGTAGCTGGAAAATTTAAATTTTCCTGGACTTTAATGAATCCTTTGAGAAAGTGGTAATGATATTCCTCCACCATTAATTGGTTAATAATTTTATCATTTAATAGCTTTAACAATTTCATTGATAATAATTCGTATATTAACTTTTACAAAATAAATGCCATGTTCTTTATAAAAAATTCCTTTATACGTAAATTGAGCTTAACATTATCTTATGCAATCAAAATAGATTTTTTGTATGAATGATGCCACTTCCTAATGTACATTGGAAGCTGTTCAATAAGTTTTTCCTATTTAAAGTTCCTATTCCTAAAACGTATTTACCTAACACAAGTAATACAAGTTTATGTGTTGTACGTTGCCACTCTTGAAACCAGATGTTATCGTACTAAAGAAAGCGCTTGCCATATATCTATTTTTGGAGAAAAAAATGTGTTTTTTATTTATTATCCATAAAAAATAGCTAAATTATGGGCTCGGATGGGCTATAATCGCTGAAAAAACTTGAGCATTTACTTCTTCTCTGCCATTACCTTTTTCTATCTCGAATCTTATAACCACACGTATATATTTGTTGAAGCATTCAAGTGAATTGAAGCTCTATCCTAAGATACAAAGAATGCAAAAGAGCTAGCACAGCTAATATGGTATGAAGATTATTTTAAATACATTATATATAGCATGTTTTTGCTTAGATATCAATTTTGAATTGTGATCTTCTTTATGACCATCAGCTTTGTCATGTTCTTTTTTCCCATGGTAATCTGTTGGCTGTAAATATTAATCTGAAAGCTAGTTGACACAATTCCTTCCCGTGATCAAAAAAACTACAATAAAAGGTCTTTTTTGATACCTTATTTTTCTGTTTCACATTTCATTGTACAATGGATAATATATGTTAAAATTTATATTGAAAAAGAAATATATTTTTAAGTTACCAGGCTTTGAATGATTATATTTATCAATGTCGTCAAAGAGGCGTAACTCGTTAAAATTTTGTTGCTTATTATTTAATCATTCTTTCTATTTTTTATATCCTATCTTCTGATTTTTTAAAATTAAATTTTAATGGACAGCTAAATTATATTTTATAAGAGTAAAGTATTCTTCAAGAAAACACTTTGTAATGGTTCCTTGCACCAATAAAAAATATAATTTTTTCCAACAATAAATTTCTTAGTATTATATTTATTTTAAAGCTATTATCATTCAGAAAAAAAGTTTATATACCTTATTTTCAGATTTTATCATGTATCTTAACTGGCTGTCCATGGTATATTTGTCTGTTATGTTCTTTTTCATTCCAATTGATAACCTATGAAAAGAATCAACTTGTACAGTGGTGAAATTTACATATAATAGATTCACATAATTAGAACGAAATATTTTATGTATTATTTATTAATAAAAAGCAATATTTTCGAAATATCAGTATAATAAGCTCTCCTATATTCGTTATAAGAATTTCTAAAGTATTTTGAATTTAAATTTCATTGTTTTACCATTATAAAACTAAGTAATTATTGAAAATGCTCTCAGGGAAAAAATTATTCTAAAAACTTTAATTTTTTTAGATAGTTGAGGTTCTTAGATAATACTTAAAGTAAACAAATTTCTGATAAACATTTTTTGCTAAATTTTTTTGTTCAAGTAATAAATATAGCTCAAAGAAGCATTAATGGCAATGAAAGCATTTATCTGAAAATCGGCTTATGCCAAGTGGTGGTCAATTTTTACATATTTATCAAAATTCGTTGATATAGAGACAAATTATTCTGTGTAAATTAAAAAATGGAAATAACAGAAACTCAGTTACCATCCTTCATAAAAAATTAAATAGGGTATTCGCTTTTTAAGTATTATGTCAAGATGGAAAAAAATGGACTTCGATTTATCATCTAGATATTATAATCAGGAAAACCATTTTTTATTATTTGTTCTCATGAGGCTTTTCATCGTGAATTTGTTTATTTATCTCTACCTTAACTGTTCCAATGAGTACAATACTTTTTTTGCTTAATACATTGCGGAAAAAAATAATAGATTTACTTATTTTTACATTTTTTTGCATAAAATTGAATTGATATTAAATTTGATCAAGATTTTTTATTTTTGTTTTTTTTCGCGAGTTTGCATTCATATCAGGATTAAAAGGTTAGTATTCATTTTTCAAAGTTCTAAAATATTTACACCTTGGTTTATATGTCTATATATATATAATGTTTAAGGTTAAAAGAAATTAAGTTTTGATGTTAGAATATTTGTAAATTCTATTAGGTATGAAAAATTTAATCTTTTTAAATTTCTACTGCATGGATCTTGTGATTTTAACCACATGTTTGCGTTGTTCTCGATAAGATAATTGAATTATTTTATTCTGCTTGCAATTCAAATAGCGTGTATTAGCCTCTGCTTATGTATTCGGAAAATTGGACCATTATACTAATTTTTTATATCTTTTTACATATTGTATAACGTGAAGTCCATATAGTTAAAATTAATAATATTGTTTAAAAAATGTTATAAGATGTAAAAATTAACATGCATTCGAATTTGGTCTCAAAAATGTTTCATGGTAGACTAAGGAACCGAGTTTTTGATGATAATTTAAACAGCTTTACACGTTCAAAAATTTACCTAAATCAAAATTATTAAAAAAAATTAACTATATATTTGTCCCTAACATATATATAATTTTATCTCTTGATACAATTACTTGATAAAACATATAGATATAGGATGTTAAAATTAATTCATTTAAAATAGTAATAATTTAGACCAATTGATAACTTTGTGCAAACATTTAACGTGAAGATATATCAAAAATATAAATTGTTAATAAAAAAGGACATGTTTAAGTTTGTTAATTTTTCCCGCGTTTATGTTTAATAGAGTTAATCTCAATATAGTACCGGTATTTGATTAGTTAATATATCATTATGGACAAGAATTAATGATATTACATAAATGTGTAGAATTTGAAATTACTGAGATTAGCACAATAAAAATTTGTGCACAAGAATTTCAGTTCAATTTTATTAATTTTTATTCTGCTTAAGCTAATCATTTTATTATCTTGTTAGTGATCAAGTCAAACCTAATTAGTAACCAGTATACATAAATCATATATTTTCACGTGAATAAAGAAGGCTTTAAAATTTTCATCAGTTGTATATGTGATTTTATACAGCCTTAAAAATCTAAATCAATGCAATTGTGTTTTATTAAGAATATGGCTGCTGTAAAAATGAGCATGTTCAATTAATTCCACACATGCGTATCTTTAAAAAATATTCATATGCGAACCTGTAAAAACAGAATAAGACAAATATGTATACACTAGATAACCGATTTTACCAATTCTTGGATCTTCGGCATGCAGAACACCAAATAAATTTTTTAGGGATTAATTTGGTTTTACAGTTTATTATGGTAATTTTAATTTCATCAAGGAAAAATATATAATAGATAAAATGATAATTATAAAGACTCAAGAATGCAATTATATTTTTTAAAGATTTTGTAATTTTCGGTCGAAGATAATTCTTCAACGACATTTATGTACTCCTTTAGTTTCATATGGTAACATGTATCTACTTCCATTATTGTAATGAAATATGCAAACAATTTTCCAGTACAATTAATTTTCGCTTTTGTGAAAACTTCATGCATGTTTTATATCTATCTTCTGATTAAAAATTCATGAAGATGAATTTATTTCAACAGAAATTTTAATCATTATTTTATTTATCACTTATTCTTAAGGTATCATCTAATCTACACTAGTCTTTTTCTTAATGTCTTTCCTTAATAAATTTTTATGGGATTCATGATTCCGATTAAATCTTTTAGTGGCTAAAATAATTTTTTTTAATTATGAAAGTTCAACAACTATATATAGGGGAAATATATGAGAATCATTATCTATTCAAAAATGAATATATAAATTCTTTGTTTTATACTAAAATTTTAATAATCTAATAATATTTAATGTGGTGACTTGAGGATGTGCATTGTGTTACTTGAGAAAAAACATGATTTTTTCAGCAAATTTATTTTTACATACCAATATATTCATTAATTGTGAATAACAGAACATTTTTTAGGTTTATTTTTTGAAAATAAATTCGATTAAAGGTTTTTTATTATTCTTGTGTAATTAAGATAATATAGTATTAGCAAAAACATTAAAATCTTTTAAAACGAAAAATATCAATGGATTTAATTCAATATCGAACATGGATGGAACGCCTTCATAGTCAATTTTTATTTTATTTTTAGGCGCATAACCAATGCATTAGCTTGAGAAGCTACATCACATTTTTCAAAAATGATTAGAAAAATTTATATATTGTTGGATCTCTTTCTCTTACTAATAATATACTGCTGCTATATTGATGTTACAAATGCAGTATACAATATAATATTTAATATGACATTCAGTTTGTCAGAAGTTGAATTATTGACGCTATCTAATTCATTATGTTAATTTATTCTTTCAAATTAAATCTAGATATAATGGTCCTATAGCCAACATAATTTTTCAATAACACCTATACAAAATTCATTTGTATCTAACATCATATTTTCAGATTTTTAACATGAACATTTTTTATATTTTATTCGTTCGAGGGCTTCAAATTCATAAAAAATTTAGTAGAATGATTTTTTTTTAGTTTTTTTAATAGAGTTCATATTACTATTAATGTAAATTTTGATTGTTCTTGTATACATAATTGTAGATTTTTTAGTAAAGTTTAATATCTCATATTTTTTTGTTAAAATAAAAATTATTCAATTAATTGAATAGGTAACCTTAATTTAGATAAATATTAAATCTATATATGTTACTTTTTTTATACAAATACGCAAAATTTGTTGCGTGTGAAATTAAAAATTTATTTTAGTGGATTTCAAAATATGTTTTAGTTGATGTAATAACTTTAACTAACAAAGGTTTCAGTAATAATAAAAAATGTCGAATTTGTTTATAAATTTTTCCATATAACCGAAACCACTATATATGTACTTTTTAAAATTTTTCAATATTTGAAAATATTAAACCGATTAAATCAATGAAGTTCCTGGAAAAAATGACGAACACCTTTTTTCATGCTGTCAAGGTTCATGTTTCGCAGTTTTACATATCAGAAAAATTTTTTTTCGTGACTTACATAAAAATAATTTTTAAATCTTCAAATATATTAATAGTATAACTCTTTTCGACAAATATTGTGAGTTTTAAATAAACTGGTTATTCTATAATAAATATTTTTTAAAAAAAGTGATTCTGTAGTTTGATCGTATCATATTCGAAAAAATATTATACAATTATATTTGACATATTTTTTTATTCATTAAGTTAATCCTTAAATTTATTCTTTTTAATACTACATACTAATAAGTAAGAAATAAGTTGAACTATAGTTTTTTCCTAATATGCCTACAAAAATAAATTAAAATGATTTTCTTTTCCATTTTTTTACTGCCACATATAGGAATAAGTCTCTTCGAATATTTTACCTTATTCATTTTTAACACTATTTCCCACTTTTTTATTAAAAAAATATTTTTAACCTTAG
>LDMZ01009513.1:0-14696 GCA_001455285.1 Sphaeromyxa zaharoni
GAGAAAACCTAGATTTACAGAATTAAGATGACGTCATCATTTCGGCATAATTTTCTAGTTTATCGGTACAAAAACGCATAGGATGAAAAGTAGAATAAATTAGTTTTTCTATATTGCTACATATATAATATTTTTAAGACTTACAAACTATTAATGAAATGGTTTTTAACTATGAATTCTCTAAGAGTAATTGTTTTTTGTGTGTAATCTTCTGTACTAGATTTTAGTTGCGACATATATAGTATAACTGAGGAAGGATTGATGCCAATTGGACATTTTTTATATTAAATTTAGTTTTTGATGAAGAATAATATTATTCAACGACCTGGTTAAAAGAATGTTTTTATACACCAACGTTTATAGGGTCAATGATGGCTATGAATTTCACTGCAATGTAAATGTAAGGAAATGTAACATGGTTAATGCTATAAGAGATTGTATTTATTTTTTTTAATATTTAATATTTTTAATTCCTTTTTTTTTCTCTAATAAATATAACATTACGTAGAGTCAGTGTAAAAAATCGGAATTTTCAATCAGCACGATTCTTTTGTTTGTGTATGATTGGTTATATGAGGTATGTAACGACGAAATAGCAAGGCTGCTAACTCATGGTTTCGGAGGCGGTGCAGATTGGAGCCACTATTTGCGTCAATGTTCATTTTATTTAAATATACTAACGGCTAGATACTCTGGATGGACTCTGGTTAAATCAAGAGTCGAGGAAAGGTCTTCAGAATAGATGAATCGAAGTTTTGGAAAAGAAAATATAACCAATTATGTTTTTTTAATTTAATACTTTTAAAAAAGCTAGCTGACAGTATGTGGGTTATCGGACGGATTGAAGTTAGTACAGACAATAGATTTTTTGCATCATTCCAGCGAGGGTCCGGAAAAAGCTGTTTAAAAATACATTCAAGCCCATAATCCTTGATTATGTCCTTTCAGGATTTACCACTCATACAATTTGCTGGAAGAGCTATCTATGATTTAAGGATTATTGGTTTGTAATGTATGAAATTAATATTAAGGCTAGTAGTATAATAGTAATTATAACAATAATCCTAACTGAGTATGCGTGCGCTAGTATAATACATTACATGTTTTGATCACAAAAACGTCTAACAACTCCGTCAAATTTGTTGCAGTTCACGGAAATCAAAAATAACATCAAAAGTGGCGGGAAGCAGTCATAAACTCCCTTCAAGGTTAGGTTGGTGTCAAAAATTTATTTACTAAGTTTTAATGGCGTAGAGGAAAAATATTATTGGAATAATTTTCGGAATTTATATTTAGACTAAAGTTTAATTAAATTTCAATTCATTTAACATTGATAGTTATTTGGATATGCGAAAGATAGAAAAATTTTTTCACAGATAAATAGAATAGCCGATCCACCGGAGGATGTTGAACATTAAATTTAAATATCCTAATTAAATTGTGAGTTGGTTTAGATTCCTTGTAAATAAAATATTAGTTGTAATTATCAACATGTATCCCCTTAGCCCTAATTTTTTGCGATTTCATTCAAAAATAATAATGAAATCTCTAATAATCGGTGTAAACTGTTGCATATATTTACAGGTTAAAAACAACGGCCATATGTTTGAATTAATAACATATTTTCTATTACACGAGTGGTACGGGTTTGGCACCCCTGTGGAAAAGTGTAAATATAACTTCCTGTATTACAGCGTGATTTGTGGAACGGATTCAGGCTGGGACAAGTCAACACCACGTAGGGTTTAAGGACAGTGGTAAAGCGCATAATCTCTAATGCCATTATAAATTTGGCTCGCATTTTTGACGCGTAACCGTGTACGCCCATTCTAAGGCAATACACAAAGATTACAATAGATTTTAGCCGAACAGTGATAACCTGATGAAAGATGTAATTAGCCAAGAAAACTGTTTTGAAAATACGGGAGACGTGATGAAAAATTTAAATGTTCATTGAACTACCTGAACTGCAGTTTTATCTGGCCTACACGATATATTTTGTGGCAATATTAAATTTCCTTTTTTAGATTTACATCCATTCACAGGGAAACCTCTTAATATTCCCCAAAACATTAAATTTAGCCCAATATGCCTATTCTTATACCACAATGGAAAATAAATAAAAATTGGTGAAAATCAGGATTACATTTATGAAACTTGTAGCAATCAAATTACAATTATATCAAAATTATCTGGAACTAATACGTTAATTCATTTTTGTCTTTTCAATGCCGATATACTTTGTAATCCACTGGATTATTAAAAAACACTAGGATACGTGCAAGTTAGTTACTTTAAGTAATAAATTTTGATTAAGTCTTAGTCATTCGATTATACGTAGTGATAATTCATTTCATTGAGTATTGAAACAAGTCGGAAAATAAGGATGCTTACATCGGGCATAGATGTGACATGTTGACCGGAGTAATTTGATTTACTGATATATGCGATAATTACGTATTAAATAGAAGGGTAGTAGATTAGTTAACTGGATTACATATTTCGACACTAATTTCTATTATAAGAGAATAGGATTTATTTCTTTTTTAAATAGCTATAATAATAAATAAGCTTATTTTTCACGCCACACATTCGGATTTACATTGACGGCTTTCAGAATTGATACATACAATTTAAGGGTTTTTCTTCTGTTATAGAATAATGCCCTAGCTTAACTGTAATACCCTGCTTTTTACAAAGAAAAGCCCTGATGTAATATAACAAGACCTCTTCATTCAACATACATGAATTAATAATCGAAACATGGATACTAAATAAACACATATCACTTGAAACATTAAGAAGATTTTGTTATCGAGTTGTAAAGTACTTCTTCGTTGACTTGAATGTGAAAAAATTGAATGTTATTTTAAAACCGAAAATCAGTATCGTAATTAAAATTTTCTTGAACATAGACCAAGGAAACAAATCGGAATATTTAACCATTTAAACTAAGTTTTTTCTAAAACGATATAAAAAAATGAAAAATTTATGCTAGTTTGGTCTGGTTGAAGGTTTTTTGCTTGATTATAGCCCATACAGGAGACGAGTTAATAATTTATCAGACAAGAAAAATTGGATATTTTATACTTTAAACCGGGGGATATCGACAAATATGACATGGTTTTTAATCCTCCCTGTGTTTTACAGATCATCGCAAATTTTGCATGGACCAGAGGAAAAAAACGAGGTGATATTTTAACTAAGATAGGTTTGAGAATCAGTAACAAAAGAATATTCATCGATGAACTTTAAATTTATAATTGAGACGAATAAAATTGGATAATATGACGAACATCGATTGTGTTGTCGTGACCCTCTCGTGGAGAAGCGATTGAAACACACAGGATGGTGATGGATATTAGTTATTATTTACCCATTATTGTATGAATATATATTAATTTTACTACAGCCCCCTGCTGGAAATTTATCTTACCTTAAGTTCTTCTTATGGAACTCCTTAGTAGCCCGTAACAATACCGCCGGCACCATTGCATTTTTAAAAGAGATAAATGCATGAAGTTATAATTTTTACATTTAAAGGCGTTCAAAGTAGAAGTACAGTATATTTAAATATATTTATTAAGAAATCTGAGTATGTTTATCATATTTTACGTCCAATATGAAGAAAATTACATGGCGGTATCAGCCACAAAATTTATGAAAGACAGGATGCTTGAATTAGAAAATATTTTTTAATTATTTTAATACAAATAAAATTTTCCTAATTTCTATTTTTTAGGTATCCTTATCCAAATCTTAAATGAACTTTATCATGTGACAGGTAACTTGAAATAACCTGGTAGTAGATACCCACTTAAAAATATCTTAGATACAAAAATCGCATTCACAAAATAAGTTATTTCGAAGTTGTGATGCAAAAAATTTAAAGACAATCTTTTTTCTAATGTGCTGATATAAATTAGTTTACGTATGAAAATTAAATTAGCTGAAATACACAAAAAAGTTGATGTTGATGAAATACATGAAGAAATCAATATAAGACAGATAGCGAATCGGAAGTTGGTCTTGAACCAAAAGTTTTTGCGATATATCTTTAAGATAAAACAAATAATTACATTATAGCTTGAAAAAGTATAACCATAATATATTGAGAATGAATTAATAAAATATCCGCATATGCATTTCATGTCACTGAAAAATAATTTCAAATATGCACAAACATGGAAAGCATTTTATAGGTATCTATTTAAATCTTTTACACATCCATAAAAAACAAAAAAATTAAAGGCGTTATTTGAATATATGAATATTAATAATTGAAATCGTTTTAAAGGATTGTGTTTATCTGTATGAGCTATTATGTGAGTTTATGGTCAAAATATTTTTTATTTAGTATAGCGTGAATAATTACTGGCGTAAAGTCGAATTAAAGTTCAGATTTCCGTAGATATTTACAGGCTTAATTACATATGCTCATGCAAACTTTTATACACAGATACACATGGACGCAAAAATATATATATATAGTGGATGACGGCCAATTTTATACTGCATTTTCTGTTTTCTTCAGGGCAAAAGATGATAGCTTGCTTTTTAGAATTGGTTCGAATATTTTCATGTAATTTTTATGAATAATTTCGAGAGTTTTAATTAAATAAATTGAAGGAACCAAGGTTAAACCTGGATTAACTGTTAAGTGATATTATATCATTTTAAACTGAAGCAAGAAATGAAAACTTTTCAAAAATTATTCATTCATTAAATTTTTATGATGCAAGCTGTATAAAAATATTTATAGCTTCATCATCAGAAAAATTTAAAATGTGACTTAATTATGTTATTAATAGGTATGTATTATTTCAATTAAAATCTTTAGTTATCTTTTAATCATTTTAATTTGGTTATTAAAAAATCATTAACTTTCTCAAATTCATTAAGTAAGAAAATCAATGGTCTGAGCCGGTTAATAAATTTTTTTTGCTTGAGTCAAGCCATGAAAGCATTAAAAAAGTGATCAGCAAAGATAGGGATTTATACTAAATCAACGGTGTCCACTACGCCAATCAATGCGATATTGGAATTTTTTAAAAAATTTATAACAAAATGTTCCAGTTGATCTTTTTTCAGCAGATACTGAAAAATAGATTAAGCATCATCACAACTTTCACTCTTTTACCCCATAGTGTAGAAGTCTAGGTGTACACTGATTTAATTCTTCATTTTTTCAATAAAAATTGGAAAATTTTATACACCCAAAACCACTAAATAAGACGTTCTTCCGAATTTAGTCAATGCAGAGTGCCCATACCGAGAGTTTAAAAATTTCGATAAAAACACGTAAACTTTTAGTATTATGGTCTGATATGAATAGAATATTCTATCTCTGGTATGACGTTGATTTATCATTCCAACAAACCAAATGGATTTCAAAAATGCTAAATTTCGTATATATTTCTCATGTTTGTAGCTTCAAATGTTAATTTAGATTCTTGTTTTATTTTCTTGAATTCGTACTTTACATTTTTTATGGGGTAAGAATCGAGATTTTTAAATTAATTGTAATTATGAAACAATTTCTGACATCAATTAAACTATCAATGTTAATATATATAATTTTTCGATAAAATATCGAATAACCGATGCCAAATCATACTACATACATTTAAGAAGCGCCATTTTGTGTAAAATAACATATTAATGCCATCATCATTGAAATAATAAATGTGCCTGGAAAGAAACCAGTATGATGCATTGAACTAATTAAATCAGGAATCAATCTTAGAAGTAAAAATCACAATTGAAAAACTAATATTCTTCGGATAAACATAATTGTATGGCTACATGTTACAGAAAATGCATTTTCGGCTTATGGAAAAATATTAAACCTTCGGAATGAATATGGAATGTATTATATCACATAGAAGTATCTGGCCAAAACAGCATTTAATAATCACATGAGGATCATTTGTTTTGCAATAACGATCAAATGAATGGCTATATAAAGCATAACTACACATAAAAATGTAATAATGTCGGCACCATGCTGATAATAAAACACAAGAACTGAATAGCAAAAAAAGAAACAGGTGAACAAATAAAAAGCAGGTGAAACTTGATTGCACGAGATACTAGCAATAGGACTTATTATCCTACAAAAGGTCGTAAGTTGTTCGGGATGTGTCGTGGTTTTAATAATCCTTTTATAAACGCTATTTTTGTACCTGTTTTGTGCTGATTTGACATTTTATATCTTCAAGCTTCTACTTTTTATTGCTTAATGGGGAAAGATAAGAAACTTGAGAAGAAGGTTCTCTTTTCTCAGCTTGAATCTCAAGGTAAAATATCATTGCTGAAACATATAGATGTAACCAGGAGTTTGTCAACATTATAAAACCATCAGTATACCGTCGTTGAACAAATGCTCTGTTTTAAATAATAGAAGATGCTCAGAGTGTGAAAAAGTTGGTAACAAAGTTTTTCTTATTGATTACCTAAATAATTTACTTTTTAAGAGTAGAATAACTGGTCCGCACTTTGCAATATGTCTTGTATGTGGGAATCAGGTTCAAAGAATAGAAGTTTTATCATATTTCTAGGCTTGTAACTCCGATAATTCTCTTAATCACGCACAATTGCATCACGAATCCAATAATGAACACCATTTTGCACTGGATCTATCGACAACACAAGTCTGGTTGTATTTTCATATCCTTCTTGAATATCATCAGGTGTTTTTCCTGCAAAAAATTCATGGATGTGAAATATATTCCTAGTTTAAGTAACTTTGTCATGAAAATCTTAAAATACATTGAATGTTTCGTTTTGTATACATCATGGTTAACATTTCTACATAGACGCCGATGCTACGTCGTTTAATGGAAATATAAGTCTATCGACTAAAGTTTTTTTTATAGGAGAATCGGTTAATAATTTTTAGGGACTCCTGAATTTGGGGAACACCTGCTATGCGAATTCTGTAATACAAGTTGATTAAAAATAAGCGTTTTTGAGCTTTCTTAGTGTCTCTATGTCATGAGTGAATTTCGAAAACGACTCGATAAACAATGCAATTATCCTGGAACATATTGGATAAAAAACCCTGACGATGAAACTGTATTTTTTCAATATTTTTATTTACTATTTCATTTCATCTGGTTATCTTTTTTCCATACGTTGAGATGATTTTTCACCTAACTTATTTTTTAAGCGTCTGATGTTTTATATATCAAAGATTTTGAACTTGTTCTTAAATAAGATGATTAGTAGCATAAAGTTTTTTTTGTAGAATACAGGTTTAAGGAACATATATCATTAGTTCAGATTAAATTTAATTTTTGCGTTAGAGTTAGTGAATTTGTATTAAATATGTTCTTATAATAAAGGATTAGTCTCATTTATCATATAAATTTTAGTTAACCAAGGATAGAATTATGAAACCTTAATCAGTTCAGCTTACAATAGATTTTCAAAAAAAATTTAAACTTATTTTAATATATAGATTAAATCATTATTTTATGTAAGTTCTAGCTATTAGGACTGAAGTAACTGTATAAACCATAATTTTGTATTTATTGTTATACAGTTTAATTAATATGCTGTTTAATTCAAAAAGAAAATTAAGAGAGTTTATAGTTATATGCAACAGAGAATTCCTGATAAATTGATATGGTAAATTAGTATATGGCGTCTCAAGACGTTTCACCAACAGGCATGTTTTAATTTGAAGAGTATAAATCTGTGATGAATTATTATTTCATACGTTTGGATTTAATGTATTATTATGCCTTAAAATTTAATTTAGGTCTATAAAAAGTACACTAGGTTATATTTTTTAAATATGAGTTCATATAGTATAATAATCTTAATCAATTTTATTTATTTTTTATTAAATGAGTCTTTTAGCTAAAGCCGTTCCTATTCGAATTTAAGTAAATTGTTTGGTGAGTGGCTTAAAATGTGGTGTAATCATCTTTCCGATTATAAGTTAGTAATTTTTATATGTTGTTCTATGAAAAGAACGAAGTCATCTTATTCTTTTGTTAATTGATAACTACTAAAAAGCCTTGAATATTACTAATTTATAGTTAGAATGCAGCTAATTAGCAATGTTTAACCTTTATCTTGGATTGACATATTTCAGTTTTTGTTTAATTATATTTCTATAATTTGTTTAGTCTTATTTTATATATAAGTTATTAAATTTACTTGAATTGTAATCATCTTTGGACTGATCTCATCACATGTTATTATTACCCTCTAATATAAAAATTATATTAAGCTTCTAATAATTGATAGATTTAAACTTTTAATTGCTACGTGATTTATGAAACAACTTATATCCGAATAATTAATATAGTTTATTCTTCTTGCAGATCTGTTGTATATTGTTTTCAGGATATTTGTTTAGATACGTAGAGTAAATACACGTAAATATAATATTCAGTTAACTGTATAGTAACCATGTCGTTGTAGATCTTTATATTTTTTTAAATTAGAAAAACATTGGCACGGTATATTATTGTCTTTAAAAATCTAAAAAAAATTCTATGAATGTTGTTCTGCACAAATTTTAATAGATGAAAATTAGAGGGAGCTATATAATGTTAATAAAGGTGATGGGGTAAAATATGACGGCTAAGATGCATAACTTTTATCTAGTAATTAAAGAGCTGTAAGGTTTTTCATAAACCTCACGAAAAATACTATTGCTTCTATTCTCAATCTTGTCGCTTGTTGTGGATGGTTACTATGGGGAAGATCATGGATTCAAGTATAATCTTCCGTTTCCTTCAAATACGACCCATAAATTAATTATAAAGAACCCTTACCTTTCTTTTATTCAAAGTTTTTCATGTATTTTTTACATTACAATTAATGATCCACTTTTCATTACTGGTACAAATTAACTTTAAAAATGGCAAATTGTCATCGTTTTTACAGCACATCATTAATAAAAGAATGCGAAACAAAAGGTTCTTCCAATTCAGATCATTTGAAACCTAAAATTTATTGCATTTTTTGTAACCATGTTTATATATGTTTACGTGTATGATGACATAAAATGTGATTAGTTGTACAGGTGATCTCATGTTGTGTATTGTTCATTCTTAAAAGCCGATGTTTTGTGGTAGTAGTTATCTATCGATGGAGAAGGTCTTACTGATAGTTTTACATTTTTAAGGGTATAGGAATTTATTTTGAACTCTTAAAGCAATTTCCAAACAGTTCTACCCACTAACACACCATGAGTATTTTCCATCGTATCTTTTGTTTGTTTGAAAAGAATATTTATATTTTTGAGGACAAGAAAGCCTTACATGTTTGAGATATACTTCCTGAATTCCCATTTGAAAGAGTTGCAAAATAGGCTTAAATTAAATTAATTTAAACATTATCATTAACCGTATCCCAAAAATAGCATTAATTGAAAGTATAATTTTTGCATATCTATCAGTAATATAATATTAAACGTATTGAAATTGATCATTACTAAAATTCTGCAGGTATTTATAATAAATTTTGGTATGTATTTATTTTCAGATATCAAAAAAATTTTAAAATATTTTTCTGAAATTTCGGAGTTATTAGCTTTTGTTGATCATAGAATCGTTTAACAGCAGTGATAAAATACTTTATATATATAAAATTTGTTCATATTATTACAGAGTTTAATAAAAAGTATATTTCAAAATAATTCAAAAATAGTATAAAATTTTAAATCATTAATTTATTTCCTTTACTAAAATAGGAAACAAACGAAATTGTCTTCGAAAGTTGCCCTGCCAGCTCCTGTCCATCCATTATGAATGATATATTTAATCAAATGCAAGGTAGTCAAGGAAGAGTTTTAAGCCCATCAAAATTAGTCTCAAAAATGTCGAAAAGGTATTTTTCAAAAACTTCTGATAATTTTTATTTTTTAAAAATCCATCCATGTGTCTATTTTCATCTTTGATTTTCTATAGATTTCAAAATGGTTGTATGCATGATTCTCACGAATATTTACTTAGTTTATTGAGCGAAATCTCTGATACTATAATTCTGGTTTGAATTCTTTAGCATAATTGCACTATTAAATTTAGAAAATCAAAGAAAGTGTTATGAATAATGGGTTTGGAAAATGCTTGAATTCTGATCTATGAAAATAACTAATTTAGGGTGCCCGAAGGATATATTTATTGAAACTTTAGTTGAAGAGTTATTTCGCGGTCGAGTAATGTCAGAAATTATTTGTAAAGGCTGTGGAAATGTAAGTTAAAATTTTAAATATATGGTAGCTATATCTTATTCTTTGATAATTTTTTTATCTAAATTAAATGTAGACAACTAGGATGTATGATTATATATATGATCTGTCTGTTCCGGTTTCTCTTGGGGTATAATTTATGAAGCACTTTTCTAATATTATAGAAATGTAAAGCTGAAGTTGTTGACAAGAAAAACGGAGCCAAACCATGTGCTGGTGGTGAAAATAGAATATTAACTAAAATTTCAAAAGCTAATGATAGCCAGGACAAAAACATACAGTCAGCAAATTTTAAAAGGAATATATTAAATGGCAAAAGTAAATCATTTGACAAAAACGTAAAGAAAAAAAATTCAAACGATAAGGCAAAAGATATAACCGATCCCAGTATAAAAAGAACGGATGACGATGAACAGAAGTATAAGTTTCGTTGTGGAAATAGACAAATATATCCTTGCTTAAGCTCTGACTGTATTGTTGCAGCTGATTCAAAAACCGGATTAACTTTTGAACCCTCGAAGGAGAAAGTGAAACAAGATGTGTCACCAAAAAATTCTCTTTCTAATGCAAAATCTTCTCAAAGCTCAAAATTTGGTCTTTTTAAACGTAGTTTAAGGAAGGTTTTCGATACAAAATCTAATAACAGGAGGTCTGAAAATTTAAAATCAAGTGAGAATTCAAAGTTATATTCTTTAGAAGATGCTAAAGGATATGATCAAGTTAAAACTAGCATTAATCAATTTCCAAACGGTGATCTTCCTAACTTTAAGAATGGCATTAAATACGTAAATGGTCTATCCGATTATCGATTAAATGAAAAAATTAATGATGCAGTTATTCAAAAATCTAGTAGGAAAAATAGTCAAAACTCAGAAGCTTTCATTAAGGATGACGAAATTTTACATTACAATCGAAAAGCTCATCCAAATGGTGTCACTTCGGCAGCTATTAATGGGGATTTTAAACCATCTTTTAGCACAAAATTATCAATTAGATCGAAAAGCTTCAATGATATTCATGAAAATTCATTTAGAAATTCCAATTATATCTTGAAGTATAACTCAGATTTGTGGAAAAAGAAGATTAATAAAAATGATAACGATGATAATAATAATGTAAAGCCTGTAAGACCTATTACTTTTTGCTTAAGATTTTAAAGGAAGATGTTGACAATACAATTCTACACCGTCTCATTAAAAGTTACTTTGATGAAGAAGAGTTAACAGGGGAAAATAAAATATGCTGTACACATTGTCAATCTAAGGGTTCCAGTAATCAACTTATTTGAATTTTTTATATTTAATTAGGTAAAGATAAAACATCAGCTATTAGAAAGTCCTATTTAATGCAATTACCGAAATATATAGTCATACAATTGAAAAGATTTAAAGAAACGGATAATAAAATTTCAAAATGTTGTGATTTTGTGAATTATCCGGAAACCCTTAACTTTGAAAAATATTTGCATCCAGTTGTGTGTATGATACCCTTTTTACATATTTTTTAGTCAGTAAACGCTAGTAAAACTAACTACAATTTGGTATCCCTTGTCGAACATGCAGGAACACTAAACAGAGGCCATTATAGGGCCTTTATTAGACTTCCTGCCTCTATAAATTCGAAGAAAACCTACCAATGGTATATTGCAAATGATGATATTGTGTCAAAAACTTCCGTTGATGCAGCCCTTAGGCAAAATGCATACCTTCTGTTTTATGAACGTGAATAGTTTTTTCTTTTGTAGGTTATAGATTTTAACACTCTTATGTATATACGATGTATATTAGCATTTGTCGATTTTTTCATTTGAAAGATTAAATTGTTCAAATTTTGTAAAGGAATATACTTAATTCTGCCAAACAAGAAACTTGGTTTTCATGGCTTTTAAACAACAATTCAAACCTTCATCCGTTTAATTTTTAAGGCTTGGGTGGTTACTTCACTACTTGATTCGGTCTACCAGTTATTTCACCACCCACAATTTAATATATAGGGTTCTTTTACCATATTTGTCGTCCACCCACCCCAAAACGTGCTGAGAGATGAACGCCGGACCCCTATGCCTCTATGTACTAAAATTGAATAACATTGTTCTATATCGAATACTTTACAGATTCGTCTAATTTACAATAGCACTAATTCTTTAAATATTCTTTATATAGAATTCACAAGATATTAAATGACAAATTTCTTAAATTAAACGCTTAGGCAATGAGATATTTAGCAATACTGGTCCTATCTTATATCAAAAGCTAGCTCAGATAAACATATCCCCATAGGTAAGCAGTAAAAGTTTAATCTATCGCTAAACGCATGTTTAATTGAATAATCATATACACAGAAAGTAATAATGTATGATGACATCATTGAAAATTAATTTAACTTTATTTTCTTCGTTCAGGCTTTAAATATGATTTAGCTTTTTTTTAAAACGAAGATTTTGAATTTACTTAGTTTCCTCAATGTATCTTTCTTTTGCTCCAAGGTTTGAAGCTTTGGAAAAATTCCTGTTTCAAAATATTTTTTGACAGAATCTTCAGATAGGCTTCCAAAAGATTCTGAATCGTTTTTCCTGCTATACTAACATTTTACAACTTTATGTAAAATTGCTGTCACAAATTCATACACTTCTACATCAATTTACATAATGGAATGCTACCACATTGATATTTTTAATGTTTTAAGCAATTGATAATTATGTATTACGTTATTTAGAATGTTTTAATTTCCAGGGCAGATGAAGAAGTATAGAGAAGATCGTCATGGGTTGCTAGCAGTGTCGACAGTATATTTTATCAAAGGTCCAAATCTGCAAAAAAATTAATAAAAATGTATAATTTGATCTAGTGTTTAATTACTATTTTTAAGATGTACCTACACCGGTATTTATTTCGAATTTAGTTTCGATGAATATCGTTTGGAGAACCATTCCTGGCAGATGCAATTCTGTAAAAAGAATAACTCAAAAAGAATTACTTGTTAGTAGTTTTGGGATACATATCATCAAGATTCCTCTCGTAAGAGCAATAATCCCTTTCTTAGAAGTGATAGCAATTCTTTTATAGCTATGTACAGTGTTTTTACTTCAAGTTCGCCATTTACAACAACAATTAAAAAAATTATGAAATTTAAAACCCATAAAATCCTTAAAAGAAGACATAAGAGTAACAACAATTTATTTTTATATCTCTTTCTAAGGTTTTTGATTTTTTAATTAATAGAAAACTTTTCCCCTAATGTCGAATCAGAATCATAATAATCTAAGAGATCCTTACAGAAAAATTAGTAGTGAAACGTAAAACATAATTCGTAGGATGTATAGAAATATTATGTCTGCAATAGGGATTTCAAGAACACTTAAATTATCTAGATCCACCATCCGCAGAATTATTGATAAATCTTCTCAATGGTAAAAATAATACTAACAACTGGAGTGGATCTAGAAAAGTTAACTGCACCACTGAAATTCGTGATTTTATGAATAATGTTTGAAGTGCATATTGTACAAAAACTCTCAGGTACATGGAAACTGAAGTTGAAAACAATTCTGTGTCACTTGCAATTTCATCAATTCACAAGAATTTGAGAACAATTAACTTTTCCCTTGAGTAGACTACAGCTATGCCTGTAAATAGAAATACTTCTGATGCTATAAAGAAACGTTAACAATACTCTTTGGTATTTGATATTTTGATGGGGGAATACAAGCGTTTACAATTTATTTACGTGGATGAGGCAAGTTTCTGTGTTTCTATGAGACGAAACAGAGGTTGATCACTTAGGAATACTCCTGCAAATGTGCTAGTGCCAACAATTAGATCACAAATTTTTCCACATGTGCTGTACTTACTGCAGAGAGTTCTTCGATTAAAGAAGTTATCATTCCTGCTTATACGGGTTGAACATCTACATCATTTGTTAGTGATTAATTACAGGAAATAAGAGACTTAAATTTTAGAAATTTTGTTTTATTTATGGATAACGCAACAATCCATAGAAATTAAAATCTTAAAAACTTAATTGAATTTAGTGGTCATAAATTACAATTTTTAGCTTCATACAGTCCTTTTCTCAATCCTATTGAGAACTATCTTTCAAAATGGAAAAGATTCATTAGATCAATTCTCCAGAGAATGAGGAAGAATTGCTATTTTTAAATAATGTTGAAGGATTAACAAGTATTACAAGAGATGATTGTGAGAATTATTTTAGGAACATTCTTCGTTATATTAATATTAGCAGACAAAAAATGGAAATAATATATTATCGTGCAGGACTTAAGTCTTGACGATATTGATTCTGTTTCAAACGGCAACCGAATAATAACGAACTATTTATTTAAAATGATCACGCTTTAGTGCGGCATGCGGTTTTTTAGATATTTTATTCTATATATAAAAGACTTAATTATGAGAGATTGTAGTGGTCGTTTTAGTGGGTGAAATTCCCACACTGCCTGTCAAAGTCCTGGGAGGCTATGGCTGGC
>LDMZ01009522.1:0-11617 GCA_001455285.1 Sphaeromyxa zaharoni
TTTTTTTAGGTATTTTAGCACTTTGTGCTGTTTGAATGGTCGTGCTAAAAGTTAGGTTTTAGAATGTAGTGAGTCTCCGGTTGGATTGCTATCTAACCATGGAAGTGAAAATATATCCAATAATAGGGTGCAATTCTTAGAATAAAAATATTTTAAATAATAATTATTTTCATTTATTTAATACGTGGATCAAGATTTTTTTACTTTTTAAAGGCAATTCATGTTTGATGTTACAAATTTTGTTCATATTTCTTTTTCCTTTTTTTTGAAAGGAGGCAATAACCTCTATAACCAATTTTTAAATATCTTACATCAAAACCCAAAGGAAATCCAATTAGTTTAATCAAAAATTTATTCCCAACCATGTTACATATATGCGAAATTGATTTCATCCGTTTTGATGAGACTAGCTTCACTCTATTTACTTCATATTATGAAAGGATTACTGATCTTTCGATATGATTTTTAGAGTAGATTTTAAATTTATATAACACATATTATTCAAAATGAAATTCTTTTGCAGATGTACCAAATCTCTCAATTGTAGCATTAGTTCAGAGATATAATAATTTTTTCATTACTGTTATTTCATATCAGACTAATGATATTCCCGTTAATCGTTGCGCCAATCATTTGAATTTAAGTCGTGTAAAGTTGTGGTATCTTAGTGATTTTTATTTTTATTTAATATTTCGATTATTTTTTGTTATGATAATGTTTTCAATTATTTACAATATTTACCACGTTTTTTGCTTCGCAATCAATAGTTCTTCAAAATGTTAACTCATGTTCAACCAGTAATTTTGGTACTAATTACGTTTTAATTCCATCTTGAAACTGTGTCAATTAAGGAGATAACGCTTAAATGAATCCCATCAGGTTCGGTATAATATATTTTTTTTCTTATATTGAACTTTCTTGTTCAATAAGCTGTTAGTAACCGGAATCTAGGATTTTAAAATGGTTATAACATAGTATACAATCTTCATGATGCCGTTTATTGGTCACTGATATTTGGTTTAATGAGGAGTCATTGAATAATTATTTACTTTATTCTAATAATTTAGAAATATTTTATATACTATACTACGGTGTGAAATATCTAGGTGTAGTTATTTGAGAAGTATTTGGACATAAGTTTGAAATACCGTATTTACTCGCATATAAGCCGAGTTTACAAGTACAAAACAATGCTGAAATCAGGAGGTTTGCGTATATGTGAATACATCCAATAAATAGCTCAAAACAAAAGAATTTTTTTGTATTAATATCAAGATGTATAATTTCTTATATTTCTTTTAGTATTTAACGTAAAAGTAAGCATTTTACATCTGTATGATACAAAATTTCTATTAACCAAAAATATGGAGTAAAATTAGATAAATTCGGTGTTGGTTTATATGCGAGTATACACGGTAAGAAGTGTAATATTATATTTATAAACTAAAAAAACGCCGTTTATGTCTTTAGATATGTGTGTAATATTTAATATTTGATCATAATTTTTTTATTATTTAATAGCTCCTGTATAAAGACTATAATTTGTTATTTTGAGTCAATACAGGGAACTTAGGAAAATTTTTCGTGTTTCAGTTATGATAACCTTTGATGCAAGTCATGGTATAGTTAAATCTTTGTGTAATAATAGAAACGTTAATAATTTAAGATTAAATAAACTCTTATGAAGAGTGTATTCTTTAATCTGTGTTTACTAACGTGTGTGAACAACAATCATTTCTCATGATAGTGTCATGTATATAATAATCGATATAATTTTCCCTCCTGTATGACACTTGATATCTTAATCTTGTATCTTTTTTTTATAGATTTGAACAAACTATGAATAAAAGCTAAAAAATATTTCCATAAATTCCATTCACGATACTGTCACATTACAATACTTACTGTTCGAATTAATTTGCTTTAAAATAGATTCCTTTTTAATTTATTTACCTAATTCATCAAAACCATTTTATTATTTTTGGTTCATCCATATTCTTGTTCGTTTTAATTCGCTGGCGATGTCATTTTCGTTTTGCTTAAAATTTTTTAATACATTGCACGAACGATTTAAAATACCTTTAATGAGAGTTCATTAACTTTTTTCCAGCGGTTTTTAAATTATAGTAGTGAATTGTAGCAATATTTATGAGATGTACTACTTCGCTATCGAATTAATGGCCAAACTAGGTAACTTTATATTTTTTTTTAAATACTTTTGAAAAGTTCAAAGAATATTATGGAAATGAGAATTCTTAAAAATGGCTTGGCAGTTTTCAAAGTGCCATTATAAATAATGATTTAAAATCAAAGTATATATGTGGTAACGTTCTGAATATTTTTGACGCATTTATTACCAGTACTGTCATTCTATCACAATTAAATTTTTATTCAATATCACTTAGACTGTATTTTTTTGTATTGTGGTATCTCAGTTTATCTGACAATATCCGCTAATGACGATAAATTCTAATAATGTAATAGCTAATTTTGATTTTACAAAAAAATATATATACCACAAGTATGTATTAAATTTTTGATAAAAACTTCGTCAATATATAATTATTGACTATCAATATTATTAAACCATTATTTGGTTAGAATCACAACAGTTGGAAATGTATGGAGTGATTAAAAAGGGTCCGATAACACATTTTTCTAGTTTATGCAACTCTGTAAGGGGTTGACGAACATTTTTTATAGCATTAGGTGTGTATTCATTGAAAAAATTCCGAATTCGAAAGATTTATTTGTTGAAAAAATTCTACTACGTATCAATAGGTTAAATTTAAAATTTAATTATTAGATTACACTTTTATATGATTATATACCGCATACAAAATTTTATCTATCAATACTTGGTCGCGCTTTGCTCTTTTTACTTTCATAGCTATTATTTTTTTTTATATAGATTATTAGATCTTCTTTATTAATTTTTTTTCCATTCATTTTACAAATAATTTTGACTAATATGACTCGATTACGTGGTTCAGCATTATAAACGCTGACATGATGATGTATATAACAACTTTCATCTATTCAGAATTAAATATTTCCTGGATTTTAAGTAGTGATTTTACATTTGTACGTTTATTAAATTTCCTTTGAAATTATATTTAATGTGACTATTCCAAATGATTCAACTTATATTTACTCAGGTTTTTATGTTGCAGTGCAAATCGACAAAACATCGAATTTATTACTTACTAACGATCAATTAATTTTTATAAGATTTAATTAATATGTTCTTTTTCAGAAAATTTCATGCGTATTTATTTCTTTTTATATCTTGATTACTTTTAATGCCTTTTATTACTTTTCTGAACTAGACATTCATCAACAATATGTTTGCATGTAGCATATATCTATTGGTACTTTTTAATATATTGATAATACTATAATTTTTTATTTGAGTCAAAATTATCTAAAATGAATTCAAAAAAATATTGTACCAAAAATTTATTTGAAGATTTAACAGAGTATTTTTGATTCTTTTTATAAATCCATATGCTTAATTCCGATCATATTCCAAATTTTAATATTTCCACTTACAATAATAAGTTAATTAATTATTGAACCAGGTTTTTCAAGGAATTTCATTTTCTATAAAGCTTATTTTGATTGATGTTTAAAATAGTTTCATTAAGAGGTAACATGTGAAAAATTATTTTATAAAAAAATAAATTAATTTATTCCAGATTTTTTTATCTTCTAGTAAACGGAATAGAGATTTCTGGTACAAATAACTTCTGAAGGCATAGTATATTTTCGGGTCCATCAACACCTTAGATGTCGTATTTTTTCATCCACGGTTCCAGAGACTGTCCTAAAAAATTTTCTATTCATTTTTTATTTCTGGCTGTCTAGTTATTGAATCTTGTTCAAAATAACGAATTAAACTTTGATTGAGATAGTAGATCTCAGTAATGACTTGTTGAAGGGGAATGTTTTGCCCCCTATATAATTCAAATGAAATCTGATAGAATTCAACGACAAAATTTTTTTCGACAATAAAACTTTTGTTAGACCTAGATGTATATGCAAATAATTAATCGGTTGAACGTGTTCGTGTATGGATGTGATTATATTGATCCATAAATATTATGAAATTGCTGAAAATGCCAATAATTAAAATGATTAATTTTCACTTCAAGAGGTTTGGACGAAAAGTAGATAAAATATTTTTTTATATAGTAATACCATGAAAATCTCTAATATAACTTGATATTGAATAAACATGTTTCTTAATTTTATTCTTATAAACAAAAAAGTGTCCTAAATTCTTATATTATACCAGTTTGTTACGTCATTATAAATATATATCTATTTAAGTAAAGAAGAAAGTGTGGTATTTTCCGTTATATAAGAAATTACATATAAACCTTCGATGATGAGATATATCATTTGCACTTTCAATCTCAGATAAAGGCTAATGTTAAATAATTTAAACAATATTCTATGAAGTCGGTTACAAATAAGGTGCTAAATTCCATTAAAATGATTAACATATTCTTAAAGAATTAAGTATGGTTATTTTTTTTCTTGATTAAATTGCAGATTATAGCAACATATTTTTTATCAAAACTGAAATCACTCATTATAAGTTAATTTTGGAATTTTTGAATAATCTTAACAGTAACTGAGAACGAAAGTGTGAAAGAATAGGTTAGCCATTATGGTATATAAATTTGAGTTAAACAAAGTGAACATTTGAAAAAATTTGGGATGTCATATATCATTAAAAAATTTTTTTATTTAAATATTTCATTAATTAAAAAAATCATGTAAGTTTGGGGTAAATATAATAAATTTTTTCACAAAATAAAATACTTCAAAGTTTTTCTATAGAGAAAATTCTAGTCGTATTTTTGCAATATAAAAAAGTTTTAATTGATATAATGCGGAATTGACAATAAAAATATATTTGATGGTAAAATTGGAATATTTGTATTTGAAATAATTAAAGATATAAATAAAAATGATAAAGGTGAATTGTGAAGATAAAAAAAATATTTTTCATTTTATAAAAAAACAATAAATAATGTTCTTAGATAAAATCAAATTTTCATTAAAATATTTTTATATTCTAAGGGACTCACGTGGGTATCGACCCTTTCCTACATAGCTGACGAAGATTGAGCGGGTTTTGTTTCCCCATTGGAATGACTCTTCTCGCTCACGGCTATCATAGGCTAATCCCTCTAGTGGGGGTCTTACGACCCTTCGTTATGACGATATTTAAATTTTGAGTAAATTAAATAAAATTACAAACTCCCAAGTTTTTATGTTTGTTTTCTATTGGCCTTCATCGTATTACGGAGAAAACATTAATATTCATTTGGGTGCATATACCACAACTTCCTAATTTAAATTCTACCTTATATTTCGATATCATATAGTTTTAAATACATTTTAAAGACGATTGATTGTCTAATGCGCCACTAAATTCTAAAGGATTTTAAAGATATATTCAAATTTATTATCGTTGATTACCGGAATTTTAAATAATATTTTGATCTATCAATTTTTTCAATGTGAATGCAATTAAAATTGATAAAGAAATTTACAGAGTTTACTTAAAAAAATAGAACTATTCAGAAAATATTTAAAAAATAATATTAATTAAGGTCTTAAATCATTTTCAAAATTGAATAAAATAATCAAAGCAGTCGATTTTTATCTATTCTGATATTTATTTTTTTATAATCTGATGGGAAATTTTGTGCATACATAAAAATTGTTTAAAATGTTGCATAATCTAAACATTAGTTGTTTGACTTTTTATTGTAATATATATATAAATAAATGAATATATGAATGACATTTCAAAATAAATTCTAAAAATTACCTTTAATTTATGTAGTTGTTAATCTTTGATGTCTTGATATGACAGTTTGTTTCCTTTTTTGTCTTTTCTTGAAATAAAATCCTAATTTAGTTAAAATTAATTTTATAGTTACCTAGAAATACCCTATAAAAATCACTCAAAAATAAAATAATATACGTAATAACTACCAAAACTATGACTGAAATAATAATGGCAGCAACGATTCCCAATAATCGAAAATTTCTCCTTTTTTTTGTCAACTATGTTACTTTATAATTTAAAATTGATTCTAACAATTTTTTTCATTTTTTTTGTAAGGTTTTGAAACATTAGGTTTGATTTTTTTTTATGACGGGTTCATTTTGATATTCCTTAACTTCTAAAAGTGTTAAATCGTTGCTATCAAAAAAAATCTTAATTTTTTTATTTTGATCATTATTAAACTTAATAAAATATTCATATATTTCATCGTCGTTTTAGGAAGTTAAAAAAACTAATGTTTTGTTGTTCATATTAATATGAAAACTAGGTGTACCGGTAATATCAATAAAACAAGCATACCCATTTTAATACTGATAAGTAATTGTTTGAGATTTTAAATAATTTGGATTTCTGTCACCAATATAAACTGCATGGAAAAAATCATTTTTTAAATTACGAAATGAAAATTTCTTTAACATTTCTCTTATTAATATTTGTTTATACTATTGCATATTAATATAAAAAATATCTGAGTAATAGAGCAAGATAAAAAAAAATTAATATTTTTATAGTAAAAATTTTGTTAGAGTTTTAATAACGAATAATACTAATTGAAAATAACTTTATAAGTACGTATAAGATTTCGTATTTAATACAATTCATTTTTTTGTGGGACAATTTTTAAAATAATAATTTTATAACTATAAATTACTAAAGTTTGCGTTATTAAAAATTTTTTTTAAATAAATGAAAATATAATTTAAGACCAATTTTACAGATTTACAGTCAGTAATCAAGTTTCGCAAAGAATTGAAATGATATCTCTTAAACGGATACATATTAAACATAAGTATTTTCTTATTGGTTTTAAATAAAAAATTAGACGGTCTGTTATCAATCAAATGAATTAATAATTAGTTACATAAACCTTGCCTAAATAATATTTTTGATTTCAATTGTAGATTTTTCATCTTATTTAAGAAACATAATAATAACAATTAAATGATATATTTAGCTTATGAAGAAACAGGATTTGTAAAAATTAGAATAATTCTTTATTCATAATCAGTGACAAAATCAATCTGCACAGCTGATGCTGCTATGATATAAGTATTAATTTTCTGTTAATTTTTTTTAACTCTTTTAAATTGGCATATCTTACTAGAAAAAAATGAGAATAATAAAAGTGTAAGTTTTGTAAATAGCGCAATTTTATTATTTTATTAATGGAATATAAATCAAAACAATATTTTTTCATAAAAGGCTACATTTAAAAAATGATTACACGTAGTGAATCAAACATGTTTCCTTATCACTAAGTTCCACTATTGATCAGATTAATTGTGACAAAATTTCACGAAAATACTTTAATTAATTAAAAATACCGGTTAAAAATATTTATATGAACGAATTTATAAAAATGGTAGAATGTGATTTTTAGTCTGGTCCAACCAAATTATGTATATTAATACATCGAGTATAACGATTTATGTAAAACCTAACTGAAGAAGAAATATTGTCATACTCGAAGAATGGGCTATATTAATTATTTGAATAACCTGATATATTAATATTATTTTATATAACTGAAAAATGCGAATTTATTTATATAACGTTAATATAAAAAAAATTATAAAATTTTTATTCGTAAAAAATAAAGAAAAAAATGATTGATTTCTTTCATGTTTTATATTCGAACACGATTTTATTCGGTTATCTATGGAAGTGAAGAAATATTGTTTATAATAGCTGGAAATTTTAAAGAAGTGTTTTTTTAAGAATATTGTTGTCAAAATCATGACTTGTGATTTTTTCATCCTGCATGATAATATAATATCTAGATATATTTTGGAAGAAGCTAATTGTTGCTGTATTTTTGGTATACTCGGCAAAAAATGTTTGATCTATCAAAAAAATTCAGATAAGAAAATTTGTCGATATATTTATTTTTGAAATTTGTTAATTTAGCGTATTTATTTTGTATTTTGATTACTGTTAATTTCTCCTACATTCATTGAAAATGCTGAGATCTATTCAATAATTTTCATTAAAGTATTAATCTATCAGTGTATTATATTATTCTTAATAATTTGTTCCAATATTTCATTGGAATTTTTAGTGAGGAATCAATTGATACAATACATTTATAGTATTTCTGGGAAGTTTTTAAAACTCATAACGTTTAAATACTCATAAAATTTCATGACGTAAATCCAAATTTACTTAAAACTATACTATATATATTAACGATTTTAATTTATTTTCAATTATATTATTATATTCCTTTAACTTACTAATTGTAAAATTTTAGTTTTCTATTCGAAGATGAAAAGAAATAGTTTTTTTATAAAATTTTTGATTGTAAGCTTTATTTAAAATTTTTTTAATTTCAGCCTTTCAACAAAAAAATTTTTTTTTATGTTAAAGATATAAAAAATCGTTAGCATAATTAAGGTAGAAAGCAGCACCTTTTCTTTAATACGAAAAAAAATAGTACTATGTATTTAATATATGTTAAAATATACTTACGGGATTATTTGCTTAAGCAGATCTACCATGTTTACGCAATTAATTAAATATAAGCAAAAAAAATAAAAATATTCTAATTTTTTACTCTCGAATAAAATTATGAAATATTTGAGGAAATTATATAACTCAAATATTTTTGTTCAAGCTTTGTGAATTAATTATCAAAATGTTTGATCTAAAATTTAAAATCATATATTTAAATTTTTTTCGAAATTTCTTTGAAGTAAGGAGAATTTTTTTTGAACGAAATTTTTTCAAAAAATTTTTTTAGAAAAATGTCGACGTTATTAATTAATTATATTCATTCATTTATACGATTTTTAAAAAAATGAAAAGTAAAATTAAGTTAATATTGTGCATGGAAACACTAAACCTAGAATGGATGGTTTTATATTTTGTTTAAATACTATAAATGAATATAGATATTCCTATTTACATGAGAAGTATTTTATTTTGTTACATTATCACTAGTAATTTTCCGTTTCAAAATTATGATAATATAACCGCCATATTATATACGGACATTATATTTATATACAGGCTTCGAAATTAAAGGAATAATTATTAAAACCATAAAAAGAAACGAATAATACGCGATTAGTTGATTTATTGCTAAATCGATATTAAATGATTAAAATTTGATTTTAATTTAGCAATAACCGAAGATTTTTTACTGCTATTGTTTCAAACTTGATTCATTCTCGTTCATATATAATTTCGGTAATTTTTTGAAACGAATATAACAGTAGGTGTACATGTTACTTTTTTAAATTTTAGATATTACGTCGTAAAATTAAAATTAAAATTAAATTAGTTTCCATTTATCGTGCTTGAAAAATACTTTTGCTATAATTTTACAGGAAAGCACGTATAGACTACCCTTAACTTATTATTGATCGATTCTGTTCGCTAACTATAGGAAAAGGAATCTATTTGAGGCTCAAGTATTTATGAAAAGAAATAACTTAATATGGATTGCATACAATTATTGTTGGAATTGGAAATGCATATATGCAGTTATTCTTTATACATAAAAAATTTAAATTTAATCTCGTTAGATATATATTATTTATAATGGGTTAATAATTGACGGTTATTTAGTTTTTAATAAAAAAATAGGAAAAAAATCATTTAAACTCGATTTTACAAAACAAAAATAGTTAAGCAAATCTTTTTTAATAATTTAGACATGGTTTAAAATGATTCCTTTGAGAATAAGATTGGGTATAAGTTTGATGCAGGAATTTTGGAATAAATATAAATTACAAGATTGCTTGAATAAATGCTAGATGTGATGTAAATTTTTTGCTATTTACATGGAATGATTTAATCTAATATTAATAAAAATTCTAAATTCCTAAATAAGACAGAAAGAAGCATAGGTAAAATTTTCATTTAAATTTTAATTAAAAAATTTTAATGACGGGAATTTCACAAGTCAAAACATATTTTATTAAAAGATCATGACTTCAGTAGTCTTTAATTCGTCAATAAAACAGTTTAGATGGTACTATTTCCAATAAAATATATATTTAATTTCGCGTCAAAAATTGTTCGAATTGAAATAAAAAATTTAAGATCCACCTCCGGATAAAAATTTAATCTTTAACATAAACATATAATTTATATGATAAGTTATTAATTTCCAGGTAATACTTAACATTTAATATTATATATTAAATTGAAAAGTTATTGCTATTTGGAATTCTATTTTTTGCGATTGGTTGTGCTCTTTTGTATTAGATTGCATTATACATTGTATATATTTTAAAAATGATTAATGTTAGCAGATGGTAGTAGTCTTTAAATTAAAAAATCAGTTCTGTTAAAAATTTTTGAAGTAAAATTTACAAACAAATATTTGGGAAATAATTAATGTATACTGCATTATATAGCAAAAAAATTGTTAAGGGTTACATAAAATATTGAAGGATTTATTAAATTTTTTGTCACCTATTTTCTTTTCATACTAGAATTAAAAACTTTTATTTCCGATTAATTTACCTGTTTGGGCATTTTTTTTGTATATGTAAATATGATTCAATATTCAATGTGCTATAATTTTTGTAATAATCTAGTTAAATCAACCAATGAAAATTTATTTTAATTCATATTACTAGAAATATTTAGTCATGCCTGATTACGATTTAGTAGTTATGTATGATAAAAGATTTCTTTAATCTCAATGCGTGTCTGAGTAGCGGTTATTTATCCTTATTAACCGTAGTTACATTATTATAACAACTTCACAAATATTTCTATTAAGTTTTAAAAATTTTAAAAATTACACATGAAGATATTATATGGAATTTTAAAACAATTAAGGCAAAAACCTAAAAAATTTAATTCGGAGGCGGAAAATAAATTAATAATAATGTAGGGTAATGAATAAAAAGGAAATAAAACATAAAGAATAATTTTTCCGAAAAAATTTACTGTTATTTTGTGGTTAATGAAAAAAAAATATTATAAATTTACTCTAAATATAATGAAGTTATTATACATGCGATATTAGAGAATTTTTAAAATAGATCTTATTATCATGTACCTAGAATTTGAACTAATTAGATAATAGTCTATGATTTAGTTTTTAGTGTCAAAATCTGAGTATATCTGGTAATGGGTAACCTGTATTTTTAACACACAAAAGAAAAATATCAAAATTCAAAATATTGAACTGATTGTTAAATTTTACATAAAAATTGTAATGATTATAATATTCCGATTTATATTTGATTTGATTGATTTAAATGTATGTGTGTATTATGCAACATAAATTTAGATTGGGCCAGAATAAATAGCAAAATTAAGAACACTTTCTGTTTTTATTTCTTTCAAAATTAATTTTTAATTTATTTTTTGGTTAAACAGATAATATTGAATTCCAGATTAGCGATGCATAAAGGTTCTCCAAAGAGAAAATATATATCAAAGTGTTTATTAGATAGCAAAATTTGTTTTGAAAGTATAATAGGCTAGGCTCAAATAATATTACATAATTTTATCGTTTTACAGCTTTTTCAAAATTTATTTTTAAAATACTTATATATATATATATAT
>LDMZ01009540.1:0-18089 GCA_001455285.1 Sphaeromyxa zaharoni
AAAATAATTTAAACAGAATGAGGGGCTAAAAACTCGACTTATACGCCGCAATTTACGGTAATCTTAGTACAGTTTTGCTTAATAATTTATGTATTCAGAAAATTTGATATGTGAGATGATCTAGATAATTCGACTTAGATTTAATTAGTTAATAACTTTAACAATTTAATAAAAAGGTATTCTTAGTTTAAAACTACTTTTCATTAGTGCTCATCCTCTTAGTACATCTATCAAAAACTTAGATATGATGAACATAAACTATATTTGTTCAGAATTTAAACTGTATCTTGTATTAGAGTTTTGAAAGCGTTGGGAATCATTATTATTGTTCAAGACAGCAGATTCCATTGGAATCATGATCAATTTCTGCAAAGATAAACTAGAAATTTCATTTATTTTCAAATATGAACAAACTGTGTTCAACTATAGAATATTTTGTTTTTAATTGTCCATGGATTTTTGGCAGTCGCAGTATTAATTTGTAACGTAAAAAATTGTCTTTTAAATTATATTTTTAAATAAAAGTTTTGAAATTTAATATAAAAGCTGATTCTGAATAGGTTCTTCTGACGAGTTCTTAGATTTGTTTGTCTACTTATTTTGTTGTTCAAAAATGTTTTCGGTTATATAAGATAAAAATAACTATAACCTGTTTTTCTCACCAAGACATCGAATTAGTTTGCGTTTGGCTTGAGCCCTTTTTTCTATACCATATTGTAGAGTCAGAAATCGGAAGTTTCAGACGCAATTTGCGTACATAGATGGATCGGGGTCGGCGATTAAATAGATCGCCGAATACCCAATGCACAGGAGACTCCATTGCGCCAAAATCAGACATCAAAATATATATTAAATATATCAGAAAAAATTAATTCATCGTCACCGCCGCCCGCCTAAATAGGTTCTAAAGCGTGTTCTGATGTAACCCGCCAAGATACGGTAACCACCAGTTTAGATGTCAATATCGGGACACTCTAACTCTGTCACTATAATATGATTTTTCAAAACGTGTTATCATTTAGTAAAATGACTTAGTCTACTAAGTAATCTTATTTTAATTGATATTGTTTAATGTATGGTTCATTCTTTTAGGATGTTTCCGTGGATGGAAAATTGATTGCAACTGGTGATCGGGATAGAAGAATTCGACTATCACATTTTCCTGATGTTTATGATATTAAATACTTTTTTATTGGGCACAAAAGGTTTAGAGATCATGTTCATAAATTGAAACAGTAAATAGTTCTGTCATAAAGCTAATGTTCAGAACTTCATTTCTGATTTCATGTGAAATGGTTAGAAAATTTTCTATTCGTTTATTAATCATTATTAGAATGGTATAATTATATTTTGGAACTTTAATGACGGAACAAAGTTAAAAGAAATCAACCTTAGTGATCATTTTGAATTTGCAGTTTAAGGAAATAATTTATTCTTAATGTACGTATAGAATCCGTGTGTTCAAAATATGTTGCATCACTGTAGAGATCAAAGACTTATAGTAATACTTAAGAAGTAATATATTTTGAGTTAAAATATAATTAATAGCAACCCTTCAATTTATTGGTTTGAATATGATAAATTCGGGACTGGGAAAAACTTTATGTCATCAGAAATGCCGTTCAACTGTAGGATATTTTCAACCCTGTGGGATTTTCACGGAGTCTTTTGGGCTACTACAGATTCCCCTTTGAACCCCTTGGTTCTGTTTTACATAGATCCAGAAATTCCTGAAGTATTCTTTCTAATTTTTCTATATAAGTTCTTCAAAGAAGTATGTTATCGACAGTAGCCAAGATCATCGCCTTAAAGCAATCGAAAGTGATTTGTTTCAAAGTATGTTTTGATTAAAATGTTTGTTTTTTTAATAGGTATTTCCGATAAAAGTGAAGGTGTTCATCTTTCAGAACCTTATTTAAGTGATATTACAAATCCTTTCGTCGGTAATAACGTTTCACCCAATGAGATGGATCCCTATTCAAAATCTATTTAAATATTTTTATGCATTTTGAAGGAATGAAGGTTATAAATAAACTTAAAAATATTTTTATATTACTTCATGATAATTTTTCCTGTGTGGTCTTGCACTATATTAATTATCGTATTCTTAAACAGCATCTATTTCATTGGCTTCTATAAACAAACGGTTCAAAGATACTTAGATTGATATATTTTAATTAAACTTTACAAACTGGAAAATTTACATGTAAAAATAATTAAAAGAATATTATATATCCCACATTAAAATTCAGAAATAGTGTTATTTTGAGAGATAAGAGTTCTGAAAGCCGGCACCATCCTTTTAGACGATTATGTGTGACATTTCATTATTAGATGGATTTTCCTCTGTAACTGCTCAAATTTCTTGAAAAGCACTGTAACCTGATTTGACAAAAATGCTTATTCGAAATCATCCTTACTTTCTGAAATCCCCTTCGAATTAGTATAAATCAGAAGTGATTTTTCCTTTGCAACATAAAAAAGTAATAATATATAGCGTGAAAAACGTAATGATAATTATTTTAACTGGAAAAAATTTTCATAGAGTGCTTTTTTGAAGTTCAATATAATTAAGAAATTTGTAAAATCTCTATCAATTTTATATTACGAATACTTCTGAATCGCCTCATGTATTTAATATATTATGATTAATCATTCTTATCAAATGCTATTATTATACCAAAGTTTATTACGAATAACATTTGTTTTAAAAATGTTTCATGTTTTGAAACCGCTTGTTGAAACTTTATTGTGCTTAGTAACTTAAGTAATATTAGATTCATCTCCCAGTACATTTCCACAAAGGCGTTTGTAGTTTTGTGATTGCGGTATGACCCATAGGGCAGTACGAAAACTGGTATTTTTTTAATCTCTAAATCGTATTTACAACTGTATTCATATAATGAAACATAAAGGTCGGCCTCATTCCGAAGTTTATACTAAATCCCTATCTGTTTTGGCCAGTTATACCAGGACATTAATTTTTCAAGGATATACTTCAGTAATAAATGATCTATCATATTCTTTTTTATATTTTGATTCCGTGAAACTATATTTTTATGGGTGTACCATTGCATTGGTGTTACGTGGTTTGATTGAGTCACTGAATTTCGTATATTAATGCTTTGGATAATTTTATTTTTGCAACTGAAGGAAAGCTGGTTGTTACTTATTTTATCTGAACTCATATTTCTTAATTCACATAATATTTAAAGAGAATTTTAAGTTCTTGCATAATTCATTATGCGTTTACCCAATTAATCCTCATCATGGGACTTTTGTTAACTTTTCAAACACGTGTAGCCGTGAATACTTCATAATATTTTGATCGATCATAATCCAATTATGTTTTGACTACATTACGGGTATAAGAGCTGACATCTTAAAAAGTTTAGTGGATGTTATAACTACCATACTTGGCTGCGTAATTAAGAAATAAGATGTATAGAAATTAATATAACAATAAATCGTCAGAAAAAAGGTTTTATGATCTGATCGAGTTCAATATAAGGACCAATAGGTTTTCCAACAGGAAATCCTTGGAAGAAGTTATTAGCATGGAGAAAATATAATATCAAACGGGAAAAACTATTAAATGATTCGAGGACTAAAAATGATTGAGAAACAGTGATACATATATATATATATATATATACATATAATCTAATACGGAATAAATAATTTAATGGTAAATTCTCTTTGGTTAGTAAATATAAATCTCTAGCCCTATAATAATCAAACAAAATTATCTGTAGGTAATGAATATAGTAGCTTAATATTTTTCTGTTAGGATATACATTCAATCATAGAGGAGATGTGTCAAACTAATGGCCCGCGAGAGTGGTGTAAGGCCAGAAATGTATGTTTTATTCTGGCTATATATAATTTCTATTTTGGAGTTATATCTGGTTCTATCTGGGCCAGTAATAAGTAAAAATGACCATGAGTGGGGATGAATTTTAAAAAATGCTATACAGAAATGAATTAGTCGTTTACACGGGAGATTAGATTTTATTTATTTTATTTGTACCTTAAATTTAATTAAAACCTTTAAACAGTAATTTTACAGCTGTTAATTAAATTTAATCTAGTTTAAAAGATGTAAAAAGAGCATTGCCTAAGAAAATTTTAAATTTTTGGGCTTACCTTACTATTGAATGAAAAAATAAACTTTAAACAGAAGTCAGATAAAAGAATATCTTTCATGTAATTAATTACACTTTTTTAAAGTTTTTAAGAAGTTTCATTTTAGATTTATGTGTAAATAATCTATAATATATTCATATAGCCTAAGGTCTCTAATTTTAAATGCTAATTCATATAACATTTAGTACAACAAGTAGTTTGAAAAAATAAAGATACAAATCTTATATAAACATTGTGCTTTTGCCCTCTCGTTTGTGCTTAAAAAATTTAAAGGTTTATTAATACGAAATTATAAATCTATATAATCTTTTTGCATTATAAGAAGG
Source organism: Sphaeromyxa zaharoni (assembly GCA_001455285.1). NCBI lineage: Eukaryota > Metazoa > Cnidaria > Myxozoa > Bivalvulida > Sphaeromyxidae > Sphaeromyxa > Sphaeromyxa zaharoni. Next base: position 4,473 of record LDMZ01009540.1, read on the forward strand.
ATAAGTTAGATAAGAAGGTTTTATGAGTTTTGCTCCCCCTTGTGATATTTGTATCTTTTCATACCATGATGAATGTATTAGTTTTAAAACCTTTACTAAAATATTTGATGGATGCAAGAGATCTTAAAAACGGTCTGTTTAAATTTACAAATAAAATAATTTCTTTATGAAAATATGTATTTCTCTGCAAACTACCAATTTAAAATTTTGTAATATAGTTACAAAGATTTTTTTTGTATTTATTGTAATTTTTGAACCCTTTCAGTTTCCCCATCAGATGATAACCTCAAATGTTTAGGTTTAACTGTCTCTGTCACTACATGCAGCTTTTTTACAACATTCTAGAGAATATTAAATAATGTTTCGAAGGTAGAATAACATAATTTATGCCAATCTTTTACATTGCTATTCATATGTAGCGCTTCAGGCGAATGTTCCTCTGTTATTCCTTCAAACGTACAGATCAATACAATTATCCATGTTCTATGCAAAAAGATGTAAATTTTAAACCTATTCCTTTTTAGATTCTTTGATAACTCAAATTTTAGTTTTTAATATTGAACCGTTCTAAATACTTAAAATTATGGATTAGAAATTTTTAAAAAAATTATTATTAGTGGGAGTCTTAATAAGCTATTATTTTAACTTCTATAATTACAAAAATCAAGCAATTTAAATCTATGAAGATCACTTCATATTTGTTATTAACAAATTTTTCAAGTTGTTTAAAATAGGACACTTAAAGTAGCACATTAAATGTTGTACCCAGCCATAATTTATGTTCAATTATTAAAAAAAATTAGGTTATTTTGATAAAAATAATTCCTTCCTAACATTTTTAATCCGGGAACCCTGGATTGACAAGTACTATTCGAACTTAACTATAATTAGACTCTGGTAAATAATCATAAAAACCACTAAGAACCCTTCTATAATGTGTTTGTTTTATTGCTGATTAATCAACAACAAATTAAGCAAATTTCATTTCGGGATAGAAACAACCTAGATGAATCTTAAAAACATCACAAGTCCTCGTATCAGTGGATATGTTATTTGGATTTAATAGTTATAATTTTTTAAGCTAAATTAAATAAAACATTTCTTGTGCTTAAAATAACAAAATTATCATTTTTTATACCTTATTAAATTTGCTTTCATAATTTTAGAAATGTCAGTAAAGTGCAATTTATTCATAGAAGATAATTTTTCAAGGATCCTTGATGAAACAAGCTTTTTTTGTCATGCATCAAGTTTTTAACAAAATTCAAGAAAGTTTCTTGTATAAGCGTTTCTTGGAAATAAATTTAATAAACTTCAATCTAAGAACCCTATTTTTCTTTTACTTCAATTATTAAAGGAATGTCAGTTTTTGAGTTTATTATATCGTTACCATATAATACTTATATCTGTCAGCATCTTTATTAACCCATAATTTTAGCTGAAATCAGTTTTGATTTAATTCCTTTTTAAATTAGTAAAATTGTTGAGGTAGCTAGTATACTAGTGTTGGTATGAACGATTGAATATTAAACGGTGTGCTGCAGAAACTATGTAGTATTTTATTGATGACTTCAACTACTTCACATTTTAGATGCAAGTGTAGATACACTCGGGAGTCTGATTGGATTATGATTTTCCGTAGTGGTTTTGTTAGTATGGTAGGAAAAATTTGATTATACTGATATTTTTGTCTATAACACCACGATGGGTTGGAGCAAGGGTTTCCAGAGCTTATCATTGTTTTTTTATTTGAGAATTTCAAATTTTTATAAAATTTATTAGACATTTGAATGCACTAATGACATATCAACAAGTACTTAAGAAAAGGATTAAATACTTGTTTTCTGATTTATATTTTTTTAAAAATTGAGGGTGCATAAATTTTTCAATTAATAAAATTAATATAAAAAACATTTGATGAAACTGATGAAAGATTAAAAGATTAACATTTTAAGGAATTTTTAATTATTTTTTATACAAAGAAAATAATATTAAAAAATAATTTTTGTATTTTCGTTGATCGAGACAATATGATTCTTTACAAATTCTCAAAAAACTAATTTTGAAGATTATTTATACTTCCGTTATACACTGGTTAGGCCTAAATAATTTATAATATTATAGAAAGACAGTAAAGAAATTTCTGGGTGAATAAGTCTGTATCATAGGATAAGAATTTCAGGGATAATAAAAGAAGAAAAATTCATAGCTTAATCCTTAAACATAACTTGTTAAAAAACTAAGTTATCTCTCCAATTGCATGGTGAAATAGATATTACTCTGTGACTAATTACTTACTGAACGTGTACTTGGTTCCATTACACTATAACCCAGAATTGCATAAACATTACATTATGGTGTTATTCTTAATTACAATTTTTTCTGGCCAAATATTGACAATTGCCTGTAATGACTGCACAAACTAACGCTTATACATCATCGAGAAAGTAGTAATACGATGGTACAAGAAAAAATCAATGTACAACATGTTGTTTCAGTTGGACAAACGAAGCAATCTCTTCTCGGGCATAGCGGTTTCACTGTGATAGATGTAGTTTCTTACACAATTTTTTAATGTATATAGTTTTTTACTACTACTTAAGTCACATAGTTTAGTTTGTTATTGTTACTCCTGTCAAAGTATACTTATAAAAAGATTTTTTTAACTGAATATCATTATATCGTACAGAAGAAACAGCTTGATGCAAACGGTCTAGGTTAGATTTCGGCCTTGATCATTTTAACAAAATATAAACAATCAATAATTAAAATTAATCTTAAGAGACAATTCATCCCCTAATTTTTTAGTACAGAAAATTTTTTACTTACTGTTTCCTCCAGGAGTTCAACTGTTAGAAAATGAAACGAAAATATCATCTTGGTCGCGGTACTTTTTGTATATGTTGTATGAGGATATCCATGTAACGCCATCAACTTTACCGTATGGTTGGTAAGACATAGTATTAGGAAAAACTATTCGCCATTAATTAAAATGTATTGCTTTAAGGAATGTAAACCAAACGACTCGAGAAAAAAATTTTATTTTAATGTAGATATCAGAACGGGACCAAAGTATATTTGAGTATATGTTAAGTGCACCATAGCTAAAGGGCCCGCCATCATTGTTAAAAAGCCTAAAACTTCAATCTTCAGTGATTGGCAATTTTTATGTCACGAGTTCGCATTTTCATCAATAAAGTTTTAATTTTTTATCCCTTATTTGAATATATCGAAATCATTGGTAAATCAATTATTTTTTTAATAATTTTGTTATCTTTCCAGGGTGATTAATACTCTGACCTTCAATACCTCAAATAAACTTTATTTAATATATTAATAGACAAAAATGCACAGTTGTTTAAATTAATTTTGTGTTGTAGATATAGCGGGACGCCTATAGAGTTTAAAAATGTTACAAAAAAAATTATATATAGAAAAATAAAAAGTATCGTCATGATCCATGAACGGTCATTAAGTTGCGCTACAATAGAGTGTTTAAGGTATTGCATTTAGATAAGTTATATAATATATTTTTGGTACCCCACGGAGTATCCATCAATGCGAATCTTGGCCGTGAATACCGATCTTGACATCGGTCTTTATTCTTTTAAAAAATAGGACTGAATGCGTTTATAAAATATCGGGGACTACGTCTAGTCGTTTAAATACGAGAATTTCCAAAATATGTATACTGCACCACAATATTAAATTATATTTCTAAAAACCAATACTTTACTAAAGTCGCCTTAACAAACTGATTATATCGTGCTTTTCACATTCATTACGTAGATACAGGAATCCTAAAACTTTGAAAATACACTGGCAGGTCAGCATATTTGCACAATTCTTCAAGCAACAGTATAGAATCCACAAAAAAATTGTGAATTATGCATACAATTTTCTTAAAAATCCGTTATGTTAAATTGTTATGTTCACTACGCTAAAATAATACTTGACTTACATTGATGATGTATGAAAATTTCATTCAAATCATTATAATGGACCTAACGACAGACATGTAGGTTTAAACACCTATGAACCATAGTGTATATATCCCTCAACGGTTACTATCTTTTATTACACAAAAAACTATATTCTCTAATTAAATTACGTAAACTTTCTATTATGATATAAATTACTTTATGTAAGGAAATATCCTTGAGAAATATTTGTGAAGATTAATCACGATACAAAAATAAGTACTAGAACAGTTCTAGCCAGAATTAAGCTGACACTACTGAGCGAGAAAGGACTAATTCTGATAAGTTTGGTAACTTTCAGCAATATATAACATGTTTATTAAAGTGAAGCGGGTTGAAGTTAAAGTTTGAAAAATATGCTCAGGGAAGCAAATTCGAGGTTTACCTCTATATATATATCACTATAATAAAAAAATTATTCGAATATAGTTAAAAAATGTTTAGAAAATTTCAGATATTTCCGCTAAAATAATTAAAATTTTTGCATTATTGATATATTTTAAAAAATATAAAATACTAGTACAAACAGGGTATCTGAATAATTCTACTTTAGATATACATAATATTAATGACTGTTATCTACTACATTTAACATAAAATTGAAGTTCAAGGCATGAAATTTAATTTTAATTTACGAACACTAATCTGAACGCTAATTCATTTGCTTAAAATTTAATCTCTGATGGTATAATCAGAGCGTTTAAAAGTATTGTAAAATCTCTATTCACTTTTATGTTGTGTTTTGTAGCTCAGATGATTAAGCATAAAATTATTTATTCTAGTGATCAACCGAGCAGACTTAATTTTTCGATTTTTTAACCTCATGATCACAGAGAACAATTCATAATGTACTTCCTGGTTGGATAAATACCAGAAAATCATTAACTCACAATATTACATTTCTTCAAAATACGATTATCTAAATTAGATTTAAAAAAATCTGATATAGCCAATAATAATGGGAAATAAACTTTTTTTCCAAAAATTAAACAATTTTGTTACTAATTTTTTTCCATAGATAAAAAAGCCTCTTTAATACACATGACGGAGAAGCTAATAAAAAATGAATAAATGGAAATAAAAGAAATAGCACATACATTAATATTACCTAAAAACATCTCTAATAACAGAAAACTGTTGTAAAAATTAATTTTGGTAAATAGATTAAAAAATACTATCATTTTAACTGCCTTCATTTTCCGTTCCCGTTTGGGCCAAAACAACTTTAGCCTGCAAAATGTTACAAAAAATGGAAAAAAGACTTCATAGTTTGAATATGGTATATACAAATTGTTGTCTTCAAGCTTGCTTAAATCAATAGGGTCAGTAGAGGTTATGATTTCCCAAGAGGTGATATCAAAAATTTTGTATTCATCACCAGAAACATATGGAATATCAATTTGCAGCCAACGTTTGTCGATAGTATGATACCTCCATTTTCTTTTATATAAGTTAAGAGCAGCAGCCATTTGAACAGAATCTCCTCGTTCTGTGTAATAAACATAAAATAAAACGTCATCTGGAAATATAGCACAGTCGAGGTTAACAATCTTATATTTTTCACGAAAATAAATTTGTAAACCTTATCACGAATGACTTGATATATCAAATACTCATAAGGGACAGGATAATCTTGAAATAATAAGTAAAATAAAAAATTAGAGTAAAGCCAAAAGGGAAGACCTAGTTATTAAAGAACCATAGAAATTTATATAAAAAATTTTGCCATAAAATAATAAAGCACATATATGAATAATTACAAAAGAAAGTAAAACTTTTAAAAAATCAAAATAAACGATATTGAAATTAAACCAATTGGAGAAATTCCGAACACTCTAACAGTTTGAGTTAGTATATCATAACTTTATATCTATTGTAGGCAAAATATTGCTTTTTACAATAAAAATAATCTCAGTACCAAACAGGCAATGAAATGAATAACAAAATATATGCAAAATTCAGTTATATTTAATAAACTAGACAACTGTCGAAAAATGAACTATATATGAATAAACTTAATTAAAAAAATTAGGGATTGTATATTTTATAAAAACAGAGACTATATTAGATAATTTATTATTCTAATGGTATGAAAATAACCTTATATCTATGATATAGTTGCACAAGTAAACCAATTGCATATATTTTATAAATAGATTTAATTCAACATTTCTTACCAATATCCTTATCTTTAGCAATTTTTCCATCGAAAATTGAAGGAATTAACTGACCAATGGAATTTCCCCTGTTTAAAAATAAACATTATGACATAAAATTACTCAAACGAATCAATCCCATTAATATACTCTGTCATTTTTCTAAAAGAAAAAGATTAATTATAGAATAGTCTCAAATACTTCCCGAACCATAATCGTTTATTTGTGACATTAAAGATACCTGCCATGGTATAATTTTCTGGATTAGGATTAATATTAACAGTTTTGTAAGGATTAAACTCTTTAAAGCTAGAAACTTTTTATAAGTTAAATTTGAAGAAAACAATTTAGTAATTTCGGGAACCATATAGGGATGCTTAACGTTCTTATCAGCAGTTTCCTTCTCTTCGCTGCTAGTAGTTTTGCGCTGAGTAAAGGTTTCAGCTTTGGTAGACTGAGGTACAGCATTGCCACCGGTGGATTCAGACAGGGTTGGGAATTCTTCATTTGTCATGTATAAATCACTTGGAATGGCTGTTATAAAATAATTCCAACAAACGATGAATACTTTTTTGTTCCTTTTTCTGCTGTTGCAAAAGTGTACTCGTCTCTAAATTTTGTTTGAAATTGTTTGCAGGATTAGATGCGGCAGCTTAAAATACTAAATATATATGTGACACAAACGTGGTTTCATAGCATTCTGAAACTATAAAAGTTGAATTATAAAATAATTTAAACTTTTTGTTGAATTATTGAGGTGGCATAATCATCAGTAACTCTAAGTTTGGTTCCAGTACCATCAATACCAAAAGGCGAATAACTTGTTTAAATTAATAAACAATTAAGAATTGAACAATCTTGTATTTGGGGAAAGAGGGGATTGTTTATTGGTATAAATATAGCTGTTACCAATGGGTTGACGAATACCAGGCTGTTGCTGCTGTTCAAAATACGCACCGTCAGCAGCATGATGATAAGAACTTGGAGGAGTGGCCATGTAATTTGTTCTTTGAGGAACTCTATAGAAATACATAAATAAATAACTCGCTTACCGATTGTAGAAACTGTCTGTATAATAGTTAACTTGGTTTGAGTCTAAATATGGTAAATGATAGTATTGGTCAGTCCTTTGTTGCTAAAATATATAAATATTAAAAAATGTAAAAACCCCGGTGGTTTGGTGAGAAATTCTAGGGTCACCTTGATTCATAATAAACTGACCCTCGTATCCAAGGTTGTAAAGATTATCACCCATCTGCTGATAGGGATCTAAAAATATTGTCATATTTAAGCATAAAATTCGAAAAGCAAATGCCAGGTCACTCAAAAAAAAATAAAAATTTAATAACTATATCTCTCATTATTTTCTTATTATGCTAGTCTTAAAATCATGTATAACTGTCGTTAAAAAGATGCCATATATAAATTTTTTTATCTAGCTATGCGGAAAGCTTAGTTACACTGAAATATGATAATAAACAAGTTTTAAGATAAAAGCATTTGGTACAATATTTAAAACAGGAAAGATTTATATGAAATAAAATAACATTTTGCGTCAATCGTCATCCTACAGTTAGGGTCATTAATAATAAATACATTTCTGTCTCATTATCCTATTAGAATTTTTATTGGAAGCTACTTCTTTAAAGTTTGTAAGCTTAACCTACGTTCTGCTAAGCCATCAAAATAAAAAATATTGTATTACGTATTCATAAAAGGATGGTAACTACTCTACAAATTTCACCTAGGGTCACATTTCTATAATTTAGCAGACTGTCATGTAAACAAAATTTTATTTATTAAAAGTTACCTATTTTTATATTCTTACGAGGTTTCCAACAACAAAAAAGAAGTGGGCAAATACAGAAAAGGGATAAAAGATTTTTAGAAAATTCAGCAATAAATTAAAGATGTATCGAAAATAGATCAATCGGCTATGATGTTGCCAGATTAACATCCTTCTACAACAAATATCTTAATTTGTTTTTATTAGGTTTATTATCGATTCAGACGACAAGTTCTTTCGCATGACTATTATAAATTATAAAGAGATCGCTACCTCAAAATCTAATTATCAACTATCCATTAAGTAAATTATTATGGTTTTACTATAATTATAAACTTTTAAAAAGCCCGCAGTAAGTACTGAAAAAATATTACCAAAAATTACAGGACTGGTGCTTCCTTTAATAAATGTAAATAAAATTTAGCCATGAGTTTGATGTTTATACAATTTTTTCCTTAGCTATGGAGGAAAAAACCTTTACCTGCTCCTTATGACTTTGGAGATGGCTCAGTAAGATGGGACTTACCTCCAGTCCTCTTTCGCGTCAGGTTAGACACCAGTCAGAGCCTCCCAGGGTACTTGACAGGCAGTGTGGGGTTTTCACCCACTAAAACAACCCTCATTTCCTTACCCTTGTACTAGGGCTACGCTACCTGATTAGGCCTTTGTTCTCTGTTGATGTTTAAACAATAAAACATATTTGGTCTATACAGAAAAATTAAGCTAGAGACCATCTATCAAGTATATGATCTATTATTATATTAAAGTGCAAAACAAATACGAAAAATAAGTATCGAGAAAAAATAACATTTTAATAATTGAATATGAATCCTTTCAAGGATTGTTCAAGTATTATAAGCAAGTATCAGTATGTCCTTCTTGTTTAAGACCATAATATACCAATTGATAGTGTTAAAAGTTTTCCGATTAATCCGAATTTTTCTTAGTTTGTCTTCAAAAATGTTTAATTATTATTTCAACTCTAATATTCACTTTTTGATAAAACATGTATTATCTATTTTATATCAGTAAAAATTATTACATAATATTTGTCACTCCACTAAACAATTTGGTTTAATAGCTACCCATTTTTAAATTCCAAATTTATAAAAAAATAAATCCACAGAATAACTAATATTGACTTTCTTAAAATATTGGTATAATTTATATACTATTAAAACAATTCTCTAAAAAGTATGAATTTAAAAAAAACGAACTATGTATATTTCCAACATTAAGACTTGCAAAACCCGGCTTATCATGGTAAAATATTGGATAAATAAAACAAAATTGAATCAAATAACTATTTTAAAAGAAAAATATATGAGAAGAATAGTATTATATAGGGATGGCTTAAAATGGCTAAATTAACTCACGTTTCAAATTAAAAGTTAAGACAGTTACTAAATTAGACATTGAAAGCCAAAATTTTCTAATCGTAAATAATTTAGACGAAAAAATCAAAATTTTATGATGTATACAATAGTTAATACTCAAAAATACGTTTAATCAGCGGTCTTAAGGCATTATTGTCTACTATAGACGAAAGGTAAACAAAAAAATCATGGAATAATTTAAATGTTTGAATACGATTGAATATCACACAAGGAATACCAATTTATATTTTAAATTCAAGTAATACACAAATTACCGAGCTAAATCAAATTTAAAAACTTTATGAACTATTTTACTGCTGTTAGAACACAAAAGGATGAATTATTACGCAGACAATCGATTAAAAATTGATGATAATAACAAAATACAAAATTAAAAAAGTTTTTGAATGATTAATTCACACCATTTAATCTCTTAAAATACCATTCTTAATTTATGGTTAGAAACCAAACTTTACAAACATATCATGAAAATATAAAAATTATCCTTATAATATCTCAATAAAGTGATGAATTTCATAGATGTAATTTTTCAAAATCATTACATAAAATGTCTATTTAAATAGTAAGATAAGCACAATATATTATTTATTCTGGCATGGTTTATTTATTAACTTGTCAAGTTTTAATTATTACTTAATTATATTCAATGAGAGAGAATGAAATATATCCAAAATTAATCTTAAACATTTACGGGTATAATTTATTATGGAAGTAAAAAAATGAAATTATATTTTTATATAGTGGCACAAATGAAACGTATTATTGGTATAGAGGAAACTAACAGAAAACGCATAACATACATCCCAAATTATTTAAGAAATAAATGAACCAAAATTTCATTTTTACAAAAGAGCAACAACTTGTTATCGATCAGAAAGATTTGAAAAAAGCTACCAGTCACAGTAATACCTCATTGATTAATTACTGAAAAGCATAATCTTCAATTTTATAAAGAATTAAACTTGTAGGAGCATTAGCATATACTGTTAGTTAACTAAATATTGCTCGCTATGGAACCAGGTTCTCCATATACGGTTTGAATAATCTGTCTTTATAAAAAGTGTATGAACAGGCCAAAAACAACTCATTACAGGAAATAAACTCTAAGTGTTTCCTTGTTTAATTTTTCCAAATATATCGGACTTTAAAACCTTTCTAGAAATATGAAACCATAATGAAAGAAATAGAATGAAAAATTTCATTTCCAGAACTATGTAAAACCAATATCGATGGGTAACATATTTTGTTGGGAAAAACTAATCCAGTGTTTAATAATCCAGCAGTAACCAAGGTACATAAAAAAGTGAAAATAAGCATAAAGAATCTAATTTGATTTCTTATTACAATTATGTTCCTTGATAGCACATTCACTGCCAGGCACGAGATATCTGTATATTGATATCAGGTCCAAAATCTAAATATCAGAACGGATAGTGATGAAAGACAATATATTACCATTGTTGACAATTAAAATATATCTTTTAAAGTGAACGTGTAAAAAACAAATTATTTATTTTCATTCCTATCGGAATTTCCCAATGATTCCAAAACTTATTAGACTATGGATTATGTAACGATACATTCACTTAGCTTCAAATTAGCTATCCAAAGCAAGCAGGAAAAATGAAAAAGAATGCTATTCTATAGTAATTTTATTATTTTTCGCCACATGACATAAGATATGCTGTTATGGCGCAAAAAATGAATTTTTAAGTTTAATTACCATCGACATTCAAAAAAATTATCATACCATAACCTCCCATATTGACAGGAACGTAGCCACCACCATACATAGATTGACTATCATAATGTCCATAGGGATTGTATTGTGTGGTCGGAGATTGAAAACTTTTATAACTCTACACAAGGTAATTAAACTTTCCAGATTGAAACATCAAGATCTTTCCCAGGGATCTGGGATCTATACAACGGTTGAGGAGGTGTAAAGGTTATATTTTCAGCATGGTAATAACCAGGGGCTTCTTCACAAGAAGTAATAGTATTCATTTGTATTTACCTTTATAATTTCTTGGATTATTACTAGCCATAGGTATTTATTAAAAATGATGACTCTAAAATCCCTTTCCTTAAGGCTGTTATGACAAAAATTTCAATGGGAAACCAATTGTGATCAACAGTAATCCCAGCAGACAAAAATCAACAATAAAGGACGCATGCTCAATAAAGATACTAATGTCGTCGTGCTATTATCTCCTCACCATTACCGCTTGTTCTTATTATTTTTAAAGATTTTTAAAAAAATTTAGGAATTAATTTGGTTTATTAACCCATTGGATCACTTATTATTGTTCTTTTTACTGCCTGTATGTTTTGGTATAAATCATTAAATTGTTACTTAGATTATCTATAGAGCTAAAATCTATAATACCTTGAATTTTGAGTCAGCCAGCATGACAAAAAATGATGATGGAAATATTCATGTGATTTAGCATCCCTTTGCTTTCTGGTGTAATATATTTTATATTTACTTGTTACTTTACTTTTGACATGGTTTAAGTCTTCAATAAGTTTAAAACAAAGCTCTATCAAACAAAAATTATTTGTTTGCCGCTTAAAGTACCCTTATTCTCCATGTCCGTTCAAGCTGAATTCTTATATTGTCAATGTAGCAGTATCAAAATAATAGCCGGATTTTGAAAATATCACTAACCTCTCTTTTATTATCTTCCCAGCATCTAAAGACTTATTTGAAGTGTACCCAATTTCTTATAAAAAGTGAACCTTGCTAGAAAATAATTTTCTTTTGTTGTTAAAAAAAAGCCATTGCAAATCAATATCCCCTGAAAATTTTATGAGGATCAATATTTTGAATTATTCACTCAGCGAGAGAAAATGTAGGTTTTTAGGAAAGAAAGGTTATTCTATATTACAATATATCATAGAAACGAAAATTTCTTATCTTAAAGCACTTTTTTTCGAAAAAAAAATAATTAAAACTTATAAGAATTATTAGATTTTGATATGATCAACTTTATAGAGTAAAATAAAATAAACTCAGCCTCTTACTGGTGACTCGTTTGAAAATATCCAGATAATAAATTTTTTTCTATTTTTTTGAATTTGAGTGCACAGAAAGGTGGAACAAAGTCATTTCTGAAGTTGATGATTTCTCAAAGGTAAAATCCTGTTCAATAAAGGTCTCCAATTTTCGGGTTAAGGGGTGGTATCAAGAGGAATATTGCAAAAATAAGTTATTGGAGAGACCTCTAAATGGAATTGCCGAATCAATGTTAAAAAAATTTTTAATAAAGCCGGTATTATTAACTTATTGCCTTAGGAATTATAAATCTTTAAATATACTATATACCCAACAGCAAGTAAATTATTCTTAAAATTTCGTTGGTCCTTATTAGCGGATCAAATAAAATAAAATTTTCAGTACATGGAATAATCATAAGATAAAATTATTATTTCATAATTTAACAAATCTTCATGGGAAAGATATATTTTTAGGACGCGAAGCAGAATTTTTTCCAGGAGATTTATCAGGACAAAAGGAATTATGCAAATATTTTAAATATTTTTTTACAACCAATATTATGGACTGTGAAAATAAACAATACGATACATGCTATCTTTTTATTCTGGTGCTGCTTCATACTACCTCTAAGGCTGTGTGGATAAATTTAATAAGCAGCAACTTTCCTGAAGGCAGAATGAAAGAATGTATAAAAATGATATTAACAATAATGAAAAAGTGTTTCCTTATATTATACCCCATCAATGCTCTCGATGTGCTTTTCTAAATACGTGGACCGATCGGTTACGAAAATATTTTGAGCACATTTAGATTTCAATGTTATAAAAGATTATTACAATTATCGAATATTTATTTTGCTACGTGAATCTTGTTATTTTTTATCTTGTAATTGTTATAAAGGCAGAATTAATATATGTATAACAAAAACTCTGAAATAAATCTCTCGCCTGCCACGAGTCTGTTGCTGGCGGTTTTATGCCGGACCCTAATATTTAAGTGTATTATAACATCCTTCCCTTTCTTATGATACTTTCTCGATTTCTTTTCGGTATTCCTACTTTCCGTTTTTCCACATTCAATGGCACTTGAGGACCTTCTTTGAATTCGTCCCTAGTGTTCTCCACTCCCTCAACTAGCTTTCTGTCCCTAAAATTTATATATTCATTTGTGGATACATTTTCATATTTTGAGTTTAGATGATCTATATGCGCAATTGTACTCTTCCTCCCTTTAGCCCTTTGAGTGCGGAGCTCGAGAAAGTTTTTTTCTTGAAAATGACCAAAAAGCACAAAAAAAT
>LDMZ01009601.1:0-24190 GCA_001455285.1 Sphaeromyxa zaharoni
TTTTTTTCTTTTAAATCTTTTATTTATTATTGCCTTAAAGATAAGTATATTTAAATGACTAGGGAAAATAAAATAACTGAAGGTCATTTTAAGTCTTCAGTCATGAGAATCATGGTTTTTGATAAATTAATCTAATTTTTGATGTTTAAATTCTTTTTTATAAAATAAATAATGGCATAAAAATTCAGAAAATGCGAAAAGTCTTTTGGTGAGATCTAATACATTAATAAAGTATGTTTTATGATATATTTATATATTTAAAGGTATCTCTAAAACAGGGATTAACATTTTATAATTATATAAAAATCTAGAAAACCTAATTTTTGTTAACTGACGTAATGGATGTAACGAAACTTTCATTGTTTTTCTTAACACTTCCTAATGGCTCGTATTAAATCATTGAATTGACAGCTTCTCTTATTAAAATAATAGCACTACATTAGCTACCATCTAATTAATTAATAAAAATTAGCACATTATTAAAGCATTTTAGCAATATACAATTATTGACTTGCCGATCGTTCCTGTATTTTTGTTATATTAAAAACAAATAATTAAGCTATATATTGATGCTCGTATAAAAATTAAAAATAATTTACATTTACTAATTATTTCGTATATTTAAATGTTGGAATAATCAGTTGAATAATTTGAACTTTTTTATTATTATTATCATAGATACAAGTTAGACTTGCACTAAATATTATATTGACTAAGTATATATAACATAATTTGTCATAGTTTTTTAAACAAAAATTTATAACGATTATATTAATAACTTTATCATGCTAATTCGATGGTATATTTTTTTAGTTGTTAAAAGTATTAATTTTATAAAGAAAGCTAATAAACATATCTATACAAGTTAAAATATAGCATTAGATTCTGTTATTTCACTTGAAATGGTTTGTCCAAAAATTGAAAGGTTTGTCTAATATATTTGGTGAAATTATCTCTAGGAATCTGGAAATTGTTAAGCTACAATTTATAAAGCGATTGACTCATAAATTTATTTACAAGGATAAAAATATTTAGATCAATTCCATTTAAGTTTTATACATTAAAATATTGGTGTTGTTTAGTACATAAAGATTTAATAACTTTTATTAGCTTTCTGCAAAGCACATTTATGCATGTTATAAAAATTAAATAATATTCTGCTAATAAATACATTTTTCAGGTGATTTCTCTCATGTTGATAAAAGGAAAAGAGGGAAACAAAGAAGCGTTTTATTGAATATTTATTTTTCTTAAGTTTTTTTAGTAATAATTTCATTCTAAATTTTAGTTAATATCTCTCCTTAAGAATTTTATTCTAGAAAAAAATAAGTGTTGATAATTTTAATGGTTTTAAAACGCTACAATAAAAACAAAAACCTGATAATATCATTTAGATTTGAATGAATTAATGAATAACGTTGGTTCCTTATTTATATATGTTCGACATATAGGTGCTACCATAACATAATAGGTATGGACATTAAGACATATTTTTGGAAAACCTATATTACATCGCTCTGAATGTTCAAAAAAAGAATAGAAGGTTAATACACTATAAAGATAAAAATAAATTAAAAGTTGATACTACCATCAGATTATGAAAAAAAAGTAAAAATCTACTTAGGCTTGTCAAATTGACAAGATAATGTTTGGTTCAATACAAACGTCATTTGCTTAATATATTCCTTTAAATAAGAATTTGACATTTTAATCTTACAAAATTTAATTAGTGGAATACCTGCAGGATATTTCAACCACGAACGAATGTAAGCACTTAAATAATCTTATGTAATGTACTGCAATAATCGTTGCCCTGTTTGTTAAATTTATATATACACAGACCTACACATAAATATGTTATTTGATAAAAATTCAACCCTAATTAAACCAATGATTAAGGTAAGAGGGAGTGTTTAATGACATTAGAATAACCTTCTATTACTCAGGATGGAACATATCAAAAACGAATTCGGAATTTTTATTGCATGAGAAATATAAACATAATGAAGTAATTACAAATACAGTAGATATAATAAATATGGATTTTTAGAAAGGCATTTGGTAAAGTAAATATTATTTCTTTTGATATTTTGATCATAATTTAGGTTCTTTAACGCTTTCTATCTTTAAAAAGGAAAAAGAAGAAGTTTTATTTATATTTGTGTTTATAACTAAATTTCCAACGTGAAATATATAGCAGAATATGCTTATACTTTTTAACTTTGTTAAATTTTCATTCAAAAGTATTAAATTCTTGTTGCAAAAGTCTCATAGATAAAAATCTGCAACAATGACCAATATTCTAAAGTAACCGAAAATACAAAACATTGCAGGAATGGTTTTATCAAAATAATCCTTTTATTTTAAATAAATCCCCATATACAGGTTGAAACAGTACCGCACTAAAAAAATTTAGAAAAGGGAATTTCCTTTCAGATTGGGAGATTTGGTATAATCGAATATTCTATATACATACAACCAAAAAATCGAAATTAATTTTAAAATGTTATCACATCGAGATTTACAGATAATCGGGGATTAATAAATACGTATCATTTATTTAAATTTTAATAAAATATACAAAAAAAATTAAATAGTTGTTTGGAAATAATTATTATGGAATATTTTGAATTATAAAAAACATTTTGATTGTATCAAAGGGAAAATATATTAAATATAAAATAAAACAACAAATTTTTAATGTTTATAAAAATTGTTCGTGTTTCTGAAAAATATTTATTAAAGGAAAACATAAAAGAATTTTAATAAACAAATGTTGTAAAAATCATTAGAGAAAGTAATTGTAGAGTTATTATAGAGAGTAATTACTTAATGCATTTTTAAAAAAAAACCGCACCTAACATTATTTATTCAAAATCAAATATATTCATAAAAGTTCTTTTATAACTTATTTATATTAAACTTGGGTATTAAATACAAAAATTAAAAAATTTTTTAAATAATTTAGATGCATAGTTGGTTTCTAATTATGATCTTCTAAAAAATTCTGTCAAGAAAAGACATGTCTACAGTTAATGAACTTGTTAAACATTAAAGAAAATCAAATTATTTTAAAATATAACTTCATAATATTTTATATTCAAAAGTTTAAATGCCTATAAACCAAATCTACCTCTTGTATATAAAGTCCTTATGTTACCAATCATCATTAGTTTTACAACAAACCACCTAATTCTACGCCACAAATAATAATCCGACGGTGTCTTTCAGGTATTTATTTTTTGTTTCTACAATTAAATCTTGTCAAGCCTATGTAATATCTCTCAATAGAACGTTATAAATATCGTTGCGTTTATTATTACTGTTTTGATTATTAAGCGTCATTAATATTATTCTACAAATACATGAGAAAAATACTATTGAATATTTAAAAAAATTCAAACTGGGGTTTTTACAAATTATTTTTTGATTTTGTTTAACATAAATAAGTAAAGTAGTAGCGAATTTAACGGATTATAGTACATGCAATAAATTCGACCGAAATTGTTTGTCACAAACAAAATAACAAACAAACTTAATAAAAAAATTATCCAAACTCATCATAAATACACTCAATATATCTAATTAAATCAATTTCAAATTTAAAAAATTAATAAAAAGATTCCTGTGTCAGGTGTGAAAAATATAAATTAGCTTCTTTTATCGTTAAGAATATATCACACCTTTAATGAACGATATTTTCGATTAAGATATTATTTAAATTTACATTATCAAAAACATCAAAAATAATTAATTTGAATAATTTTTAGAACAGAAATGCGGTAACAATTTTAATATTTTCAGTATAATTTTTCTTTTTACTTTACGTAAATCCATCCAATCAAGTGACAAACTTCAAAAAAAGTAAGTCATTTTCTGAAAGGCAAGTCAAAATTATATTATATATATTATTTTTGATACGATTTTTGTTTTTTATGATGCGGCAACCATCAACTTATTGTAATACTATCTTATTGAAAATTAATAGGCATAATTTATCAAATTAAAATTAAAGATCAACGGTTTAGTGTGCAAAACAAAACTTAAAATATAAAAACTAATCAATGATTGTGAATATACAACTATTTTTAATAATTTCAAAATAAAATTTAAAAATCATAAACAAAACAAATAGATTTAGTATTGATCTATTGAGTTTGTTAGACTCAAAATTAGGAACTTTAAATGTATTTAAGTTATACTACACGAGTAGTGAACCCCATTTATTGTCTGAAGTGCGATGGTTAATTCGTTTAATAAAGGTCAATGTAAAGGTATAGAAATAAAAATATCGAAACTGAATGTTCACAACACCATAAAATATAAACTAAATGAAAAATGATATATGTTTCAACTCATAATTTTGGTTATTATTTTAATCAAGACGACACAAACAACAACATGTTAGCTAATTCGCTACATGGCTTATTTACTTTCTGTTTATGCAATAAATGTTTGCAATTTTAAAGATTTGGCAAACAAATCTTATAATATAGCGGTATTCACAAATATGAGATTTAATGTTAAACCAATAATTCTGGAATTCGAATTTTTGCAATCCAACATTGAAGAATAAAAATATTTTTGAGTTTTTTTTTGTTGATAACAAAATTAATTGCGAATCTAGCGTAAAAAAATAATTTAGAAATTTAAAAACCGATATATCTTAATCTTTTAATTAGAATTAATCCTTAAAAACGAATTTCGGTCAAAAGATATATATTAATAAAAAAAATTCGCGGCTATATTTTTTTTATATAATTTTGATTTTTTTCAATAATAACAAAGAATTGAAACCATATTTACCTTACTTGTGCTTATTCGTTTTTTATAATTTTTATGTATTAGTTAGAGATTAATTCAAAAACAAGAGTTGATTTATTTTTATTAGTAATTTAGACTATGGTTCATCATAGAACCCCCTATATTAGAAATCAAGATATATCCAATTCCTTTTAACAAAAACTTGTAAATAGTTTGCAAGATTTAAACAATATCGAAATAAATTAATTGGTTAAAGATTGCATAAAAAATCATAACTGTAACGTTCAATGATATTTTTTGAGATATATAAAAGAGCCGACGTTTTTACTTCAGAGGACAGGGGACGATTTGAATATGAACTTATTGAAAAATGTTTAATGTCATCAAGGTAATCAAAAAGTCAACCGGTGAGTCTGTACAAATAATTTTTATTCTCACTTTAGTTCCGGGTAACAGCTCTGTAATTCTCGTTTTTGGTTCCTCATCTCTCCTTGTAAAATGGAAATTTAATTTGAGCGAAAAAGAAATTTTAATTATATACAAAAAATATTTAAATCTCATTCGGAAAATATTTCGAGAGAAGTCCGGTTACTTATACTTACCGAGCTAAATCTAAATTCACTTTAAACGAAATTAACTTTTTTTGATAACCACGACCTTAGTAGCCTGTACAAAAAACAAAAAGCTGAATAATGTGCAGGTTTCAAGATTCACAACAATACTCTAATTTAACGACGAGTCCGGAAGTACCTAAAATATTTAAAACGACTGATTTATTTAATAATAGTTGAAAACAGTTTCAGAAGAACGAGGGCATAATTAATTTTCCTATCAAATCATGGATCGATAATCGCAATGTACTTTGTTATATGCAGAGGTAACAGCAGAAAGCGTCTAACATGCATACAAACAAAAAGATTTCATTAATAATTATAATGACAAGTATTCGTACCATTAGCCTTATTCTCTGCACTTTTACGTAAAATAAACGGCAGTTGAAATAAAATCTTGAAATATTAAAGATGTCAGAGCAAACAATATTCCTTACAATGGTACTTCCTTATCCCTTATTTTCAAAAAGTTCTTTCCACGAAATTTTGAAACAAAGACATGATTTAATAGGCTTTTTATGCTAAATAGGAATGTTCTAACTATATATTACGTAGTAAAAACTAGCATCAAGATACATTACAATATTTAATAATTCATATTTGTAATCTTTAGTCATATACAATAGAATGAGATATTATACAGGTTATGAGCAACGATACATTCGATTTAGAGGATACAGAGGTACTTTTACACTCGTCGAATAGTATTCGACTAAATAATCATCAAATAGATGTAAAATATGATTTACCTAAATAAAAAAATTAAAAAATTTCCGAAACTCGATCTGATGAAGGGATATTTTTAGATCTGCTGATTACTATGCCATCTCGGAATTGTTCAAGCAAAGGAGACTAACTATTACCGTTTCGCCAATATCGCATGAACCATACAAAGTATGAATACATCTAACAGAATAAATTATATACTAAGTCAGAGATATTTTATTCTTATATAATCCGTCCAAGTAAGACTCTCCTGGTTTTGTTGTCATATTAAAAAAAATGATCATGTAGATTTGGTTTAAGTTAACGACGACAAGTTCAGTTACAATTAAACGTGAATTCAAATTATTGCTTGTTGAAGAAATAATAAATTGTTAGCATATATGAAGTATATTACGGTAATTATGGTGAAATCTGGGTGATAGAAACAAAGAAGTGAAGAAATTCTCATAGATAAGATTGTACTTCGTTAATGCCAAGTTAAGAATATTTTTTGTTTGACGTTATGCATCATGCGAATACTATCGAGAGTTTTAATCCAGTTCTCTGTTAATGAATTAAGGGTTTAATTTCGTACAATTTTGCAAAACCTTTTTTATATCTATCTCATGCAATACATAATAGGCGCATGTAAGAAAATATAGCATATGAGATGTAATTGAACGCAATGCAGAATATTTCAAAGCGGTTATTTTATTAGAGATTCAAGCAATATAATTAATTTACAATTTTTCTTATAAAGCCAAAATGCATATTCAAAGATTATTAATTGATTTGCAACAATTATTTGTTCTTCATATCGGCTTACGAGAGCTGTTACTGAAGTGACTTGTTATTATTGTCTCAACATGTAAACTAGATAAATATCACTGAGCCAGTCAATGGAAAACAGCACCAACTAATATTGTTTTAGTTATTAGCTATCATCGTAAACAAATATGCCCTGCAATTCCATCTAATCAGCCATTAATCGCAGAGAATGTGAGCTGGTAATCATACATAACAAATAAGAGGCAAAATTTTGTTGCCCATCCCTAGTGATGCTACGTCTTACAACCATCTGTTATTACCTAGATAGATTCAGAGGTATATCAAACATTAAAAAAGTATTCTTAAAAGAGACTGGGTTGACCTTTACGTTGAAGATATTGTTAAAAATTTTGAAACGCTATTGAAAGACCCAGACCATGATATATCATGCGTAGTTAAATGTTACTATGATCTAAAAATTTATTTGGGCAGGGTTCTAAGGCAAAATTTTTATCAAAAATATATTCCCACGTGAAGACTTGTACTATTATTCTCTTGATAATCACTAAAAATAAAACCAGTTGGAACATTTACAGTAAAAATATATTATAAAAATAAATATATATATAAAATATTTAGATACATGACAAAAAATAAAATAAAAGATTTTTAACATTATTTTAATTCTTATATATATTGTTTCCAATTTAAGCAGATTTTTTTATACATATCCCTAATGCAAATACCGTAAATACTGGCCTGTAAGTAGAAAATTTGACACCAAATTTCAAGTTTGAAAATTCATCCGTGACTTATACGACGGTGAGGTTTTTTATGTCATAAATTCTGGTAGGTTTAGAATTGAGAGAACCATCGCAAGTAAAAAATTATTCGATATAGCATCTAAGTATTTGTTTATAAAATAGTAAAATACTTGCAATCCTACTCAACATGGGATCGATCAAACAAAAAGCCCCATTTCTTGCCATTCAAATTGTCAATGTAAGGATCCTCTTCCTGAATAATGTCATGCTCCACTGAAGATGAGGGGATATCGTCATGCTCTTCCCATAACACATAATCTTCCGTACCTTCCATCGCAATGGTAATATAGCATTTTTTGAATGAGTTGACAACGAGTTTTGGATCAAAAGAGTCCCCGGAATCCTTTACCCACGATAGGCAAAGATGTATCACGCATATTTCCGGCGGCAGTATAGGTTTTTTGACCTAATGCCATCCACTAGGTGCGCATAGAATCCTTAAATTGTTTATTTAACGATACATCCAGAGGTTGCAGTACAGAAGTCAATACATCTGGAATCACCGTCATATCTATTTTTTTCGATTTTAATAATTTTTTCGCAGTATCCGTTAAATGTGATATCAATATGTCCCACACTAGCAATGATTTGGTTTTAAGAATGCCTCCTGGCCGACCGCCACACACTTCGCTAATCCATTTCACAGATCAAATATCATCCGTCCATCCTTTTTCTTGTTCATGAATTATGACTCCTGGAGGAAACTTGTATTTTGAAATCTTTTTTTTTTTAAATATTATCATTGATGGCAGTATCGTCATATCGGTGAGGTAGTCCAATACGATGGTGAAGTGTTGAAAATCGTACTTTGTGGTCTTCACCAGTGCGGCATTCTCACCTTTTTTATAAAATTTAGTGTTGCTGACGACATAAAAAAACATGGGAGTTTCGTCCATATTTCCAATTTGAGCCATATCGTTTTCATTTCCTTTCCTTTGATTGATGACGAAGGTCTGGAATTGCGTGATCTTGTTGTCTAAATCTTTCGATCGCTGTTGAGCAATTTTTGTCTTTTGATGAATGAACAGATCATTACATTGCATAAAACGGGAACACCAACTAACTGTTGTTTTGAAATCCAGGTCGACTTCATTATTCTTAGCTGCCCATTGCAAAGCTTTCAGTCGAATAAGGTCTCTTGTTCCGATTCTGCCATATTGACGTTCATTTCAGATAACACCCCTGTCGCAATTTCCTTCTATAATCCTGGTCACTTTTTCTTTATTTGGACCACGATTCGCACGTATAGTTGAGGGCATTTCTTTGATAGTTTTTTCTGCCTTCCTCCAATCTTTAACCAATTTTTCACTTATGCAATAGTGCCGAGCTGCTGCGCTGTTGTTACTGTCTTTGGCTGCTTAAACGACTGTATTCTTGAATGCTGAATCATGTTTCATCCTTCTTTGTGGTTGACCGGACATCTTGCTTGCTTAAAGACTTATAATTATATAAAAATTTGTTAGTGACTAAACCTGTTAAACAGTTGAAAATTTATTCAGAGCTGATTGGTCAGTGAGGTGCCGTCAAACCTAAATTTTCACACCACATTTAATCATTGCTTTTCATACAAAGCAGTCCAACAATTTACCGCCTTGTCTCTTATTCTAAACGCACATACATACACTTAATATTTAAACACACACGCACACATACAGCATTCGAAATATATATACATGAGAAAAACCGCCTTATCAGTGCACATTAAACTTACATTATCACCCAAACCAATACAGCTTTATATTGTGTGTGCAAAATAGTAGTGGCTTAAATCATTCATTCACACATCGTGTGCAAGTCGCGCTTATTCCATGTGTGCAACGAGAAACAATCATGTGTCGCAGCTGCAAAGGTAGTACGGATTTATCTTTATTACAGTCAAAGCAGTGAGCTAATAATTTCACGTCACGAGGTGCATAATTCAAGCAGAACAAACAATATCTACTCAACCCCCAACAATCACATTTATTTGGAAAGTGAACTAACCTACAACGCATTCTATCTCTACATATATATACTCTATCATTTTGCCTCACCCCGACGTGACACACTAGTTTCTAGGTGTTTAAAAAGTCTGCCGACTGATAGCTAGCGTAAATTTAAACGTGTTGCTCTATCCTGTTGGTATTGCCCTACTCAGCTTCCAGAAGTGCAGACCGTCACAACCAACTAATTTCCTAGCAAAGGGTAGCAAAGTCAGACAAAAATTTGTCTAACAAAACAATCAATAAATCTGACGACGCCTAGCCAAGAAAATGGTATTAAAAATCATCTACCGGTACGTCACAGCAGATAATAAGATTTCTTAGAAATAACACCCTCTGAGATAGTCTGCTGATGACGCAGTTGATTATTGAATACATTTCCTTAGCTACGTTTAGCCACTGATTCCGACTGAAATATTCAAACCAAACGGTTTGAGTCAGAGAAGGGGCCGACTTATATGGAAATTACATGTCAAAATCCAGATTTTTGGGCCAAAGTTTTAGACCTCGACTTATACGCCAGGTCAACTTATAGGCCGGAATTTACGGTAAAATTATGATGTAAATTGGAATGGTTAGCATTTTAATGATTATAATTGATCACATATTTGTTATTTGCTTCTTCAATTTTTGCGTTAAAATGTGATTTTTTTTATTATTTCTATTATTCGAATTAAAAACTTATATCAGATTATTTTCATCTGAACTTCTACAATCTATATTTTTTTAATTTATGATTGCTGTAGTTACCAAAAGAAGTTTAAAATTAAAAAAATTTCTATTATTACTATTTCAAATGAATTTTTACACATTTAACTTCAAACAGTTTTATCACATAACGTGGTATATGTTAAAAAAATCAAATATTAGCCGAAAAATATTCAATCGGTAACTTAAAATATTATATATACATTTAAGATAAATATTTCTGAAGTTTAAGCATTCTAATTAAATTCATAAGAAAAGGCACAAATGAACCTTTACTTGCTGATCAATAACCGATTCTTAAGATCAAGGCTTATGCATACCTTTGCAAAAATTAGATTTATATCAAGTACATTTCTTTCAAATTTTTCTGTCTAGTTTATATATATATATATATATATATATATCATTCAGCTTTTGTTTTAATTAATTTTGTTCACAAAATTTTCGATATAAATTTTAATTAAGTTTTCTTCTGTCACCCTATCTATCATGAAGGAACAACAAATTAACTAGTTTTAATTTGTGCAGATTTTTTATGATTAAATGATCTTCTATGAAATATATAAATATAGAATAATAAATTTTTAGTTAAATACAATAGAATATTATGGGAGTTATTTTTGATATTATCAAAATCTATTTTTTTTAAAAACAACAATATTACATATTTAAATTACTTTGTTATTATACACATATACCATTATAGAAACTATTTCAAATTCTGAAAAACTATTAATAAATACTATTTTGCGATTTATCCGTGATTACATCACTAAATTATTTTTTGTATAATTCAATCATTTCAACTAAAAAATTATATTCAAGAGATTATGTTAAAATAATTATATTAATTAATTAAATATTTTTTTAGATATTATGGCTAGAAAATTTCAATACTATTTCTGAAAAAATTATTTTTGGAAAGTTCATAAATCTACGCATAAATATTAATAAACCAAATGAAAATAGGATAAGAAAACTTATATTTATAAAATAAATACGCTTTTCATATTAAAATCTTGATTATATTTATCAAAAAATAGTGTTCAATTTTAATTATTTTATCAAAAATTAATATATTACAAATGATTATGGAAATGACTATAAATTTGGATTTTAATATGTAGATACGATAAGTAACTGATTTAAATTGGTGGAAGATCTTGACTACTAGAATAAAAAAATTAATTATTTCAAGTATTAAAACAGTTTTAATATGATCGATAAGTTCAATGCCTCAGAAATAAAATTATATATGACAATAATCAGGAATAATACGTTTACTGGTTTGTAGAAAAATATATTCTTCAAATAAAGTCGCCCCGTGGAGCTACAAAAGTTTGAAAACATGTTGTAGTTGATCTACTAATTAAAACATCACTCCATAGAAAAACTAATATAATATTTAAGTATATAAATTTACATTTAAACAAAAAATGGTATTATATGTAAGAATAATCATAATTAATTCAAGATATCACTAATTTATTAAGTGTTAAATTATCGTAAGCTTATTAAAATCAAATAAATCGTGGAGCAGTAGAAGGACATGAATAAAATCATATAAAAAATTTTTATTTGCCACGCCTAATTTTAAATATGTTAAGATTATATATTTTCTGGTAGATTTGGTTTAAATGATCGAGATTGATTTATACAAAACATATCCCTCTAAGAGTTGTATTGGTTTAAAGTTTGAACTAATTTCACCTGTAAAAATTGTTTACCTTTTGACTAATTAATATCTCAAAATTTATAGGATCCTCAGTCTCGTTTTTTTTTTGCTTCAATCTAGTTTTTCCTGTTGTAAGTTGGTATCTCATAGTCTTTCACTGGTATTTTGATGAAATAATTATCCAGCTCATTAAAATAAAGGAAAATATAATATTTTTTATACCTTTTCTGTGTGACAGATGTCAAGGATCCTGACCTGTTCATTCGTACCCAAATATTTTTCTCAGTTAATTTGGTTAACAGATGCTCCAAGAATTTGTTAATTAAACTTCTTAAATAATTTTGCTTGTTTTTATTTCATTTTACACCTAAGAATAACCTTGAAATCGTGATGAGAGAATTGAGAGTACAAAAGTTGATAAGATTCACAAATATTATCAAGGTAAATTTTCGATTTTAATTTGAAATTGTTTTGTTCAGAAATGCCGCATTTGCCAATACTGAAACATCATTTTTTTACTTGATCAAGTTTAAAAGTTCATTAATCATTTTTCTGCGGCGAATTCTGTGAATGTTCATCCACGCATTTGTTAATTACTCATCGATACTGGATATCCCGCTAGAATTTTTCCCATAGTCCAAATACATACCAATAAGAGTTTTTAAGTTATCTCTTCTGTTTTTTTAGACGAAAAATAATGAATAAAAGCGCTCAACCTCACTTCAAGAAATTATTCAGACATAGTTAACCTATTAATTATATTTCGATCTAACTACATCTATGTTGCATGATGACCGTGAAGCTGGCAGCACATATTCCTATATAATTCTGTATTTTGATCAATCTGCTAATGTTTTCCAATAATTGAAACCGTTAACCTTCCTTTAGTGTCTGGAATATTTTTTAGATCAAAACGCAAAATAGTTAGGGTCATCAAATTAAGAAAATTCTCTGTATGTAGTGGAATTGTATAAATTTTTGTTCTTACCAATTGTAGTGCGCATGCCCATATCAAAGAATAAATTGCCGCATTTCGGCGAAAATAAAAATGTATGCGTATCGGTGTAGTGAGTAGTTTGCATTATTTATCTATTACTACTTTACAAAAAACCATGCCTTCGAAACCTCATAAAGGTAGTCGCAAACCAGAGCGACTACCCAGAACGACGAAATCTTTGTTTGCCACCCATCTGGTAACTCAAGGTTATCCTAGAGAGTACCTCACCAATGTTTTAAAATTTACATATGCAATACAGCCATTTAATCCAAAATTTTTGAATTTTATTGAATAAACTATCATGTAAGTAATCGTAAGCCATTTTAACCTTAATAGCTATTAAAATTTTGGTTTTATTGCAAGATTGAAAGCTTCTTTGAATATTTTTATCCATATCTTTTTTACCAATATTTTTGATTTTCAGAGAAATTATATCAACAAACACTTCTGGCTCTAACGGGTATTTCATGTGTATTAATGCTATGGTATTTTATGATATAAAAAAAGTGGTAATAGTGGCGTCCAATATAATTTAATATACTGTTGTGCTGAAAATCAACACAAAGGGATAAGAATAGGTTAGTTGTATATATTGACTCGTGATTTATATATTTACTGTATTTGTATTATTACTAAACACGAAAGGCCTTCTTTTTGAGGATTTCATTTTTCAGTTATTTATCAACAGACCAGTAGCCAGAATATTACAAATATACGTTGCAGTTATTTTTTTATTAATATAAAGGATTCATTTATATTTTCTTAAATTTCAATTCAAAATCCTATATAACAACAGACGTGTCATTCAGATATTTAATTTTATTTCTTGGGCGTTGTTTGAAATTTTGTAATTATACGACTTTAACCCATGTTTTTTGAGCTCATATTTAAAAAAAATTAAGATTTTTTCAATCAAAATGCAAAAAAACTTAAAAATAACAGCTAACCATCAAATTATTGAAAACTTTCGACAAAAATCTTGAAACTACATTATTTTGAAAATATTTCTTTTTATATAAAAGTATATTCATTTTAAATCTCCGAAAAATTTTTGATATTTTTCAAAAAAATAGCATATGCTTACATTATAAAAAATATGTTACAGCAAAATTAATCCTAAAAAAGAATTGGTCTATTGAAAGATGTTTTTGAAGATACAGATAAATGAAATTTTTCTGAATATTTCCACTATATATTGTTATATTTTCAGTATAAGAAGAGAAAGTAATAAGCATTAACATTGAAAATTAACTAATGCACTGGTATTCACCGCCAATACTATGTTCATATGTTTAAACATTTGAAAATCTTGATTAATCATAAAAATTACTAAAATGGTCCCGTTATTATATGTTCCGATATAACTTTGATTTATGCTGTACACATGACGAGCATCAGTCACGTATTAATTTAAAACTTTAATAATGCAAAACGAAACGGTCTTGATTAAACTTTACTAACTTCATGGGTTACGTTTCAATTTGAATAATCTCTTAAACCAATTAAAGATTTTAGAAAAAAATATGCTTGATAGTATGAATCCGTTATGTTGCTGTTCTATAATTACTTAACTCTAGATGCGAACTATGCATAAAATTCCGAGGAAATGCATAATTTACATCTTTACTCTTTCTACTGATTATAAAAAAAGACCATTCAAATTAGGAGAAAGAAATTATGAATTGAAACTAATAATTTATTAAATATTGTTTTGGAATGGATATGTAAAAATCCAAGTTAATCAATTAAGTTTAATTTACCGCTAATTTAACAACGATTTTTTAAGTACTTTTTTAACCAGAGTTGTACTCCATCAATGACAATAAGTAACGTGTCACTGCAGATGTGTATACCGTTTATAATTATCAAAAATTAACAATGGTTCTTCAAATATGAAATATTAACAGAAATAAGACTTTCTCAGAAAACTTTTTTTACGAATTAATAAACGATTTGGATTGATCATATTCAAAATCGAATAATAATGCTTTAATATACTTGATTACACATTAAATTTTGAAATTACATTTGAGATATTTTGTGGATTAAAAAAATTAGACTAAAATATGTTGCTCTAACTTATTTTAACTAACCAATCGATTTGTAAATTTTCAGAAAAATCTATGAATTTTTAATAACATATCCTGTATTTAAATTTGTATGAAAAAACTCATTAAAAAAAAGAAGTTCAGTAATGATTTATACTAAAATTACTATATATATATATCTATATTGCCGTAGTTCAAGTTGTTTAAAAACGGATAAGTTAAAATATATTACGTTATTATTCATATATAATGGTTGGAAGATAAAAGAGATAGTTCATTTTTAAAAATTTTATTTTAAAAAAACTGATGAATATTATATACAATTTTAGAATATCACACAATTAGAGATAAAACTGGTTAAGAGCATAGTAATACTCTACTATACATAGTTAACACCCATAATATTTGATATATTATTAATGAAAAATTCAAAAAATCTTTATAGTTTCTTTCATCGCAATTAAAAACAACCAGAAAAATATGTGAAAAAGAGAAAACTATATTATATGGAATATATGGTCGGTCGTTAAATTTTTAATTCAGAATTGAAATGTCACCATTGATTAAAGCTTCCATTCCATATATATTAAAAAAATGATATTTTTCATTCTTCAATAACTTAGATTCTTAATATAAATATTTTTTTTATCATTTTTATTATTTAGGAACTCATCTGAATAACTCTTCGGCATATGAAACGAGTTATATATTACATCGAAAATTCGATATAAAATTTTGTTTATATATTGATAGATTCTTTGCAATATCTGTAAATATAATCAATTTAATATTTTTTTCAGCCGTAAGTTCTTTTTATATTTGATGATTTTATGTTTCCTTTTTATTTGAGTGCATGTTTTAATCAACAACTTGTAGAAAGGCTTTTCTTTAAATAAACTATTATATATCTGATCGTAACTTTGTAAAATATGTTAAACTTCCTTTTTTAGCATTTGAAAACTAGAGTTAATCTATAGCATTTTAAAATAATGATAAATATCAATAAAAGTTTTTACTAAATTATTATGTCAATTATATATAATGGTTGATAATAATGTAATTGTTTGAAGATGTAATTACTTCATATTTTTTTTACAGAATCATTCTATTAAATTGAAGATTAAGATATTTTTGAATAGTCAATCGTACGAAATTATTTGTCAACAGGTCAATTTAACAGATTTAAACAGTAAAAAGATCATCAAACAAATTTTATAAAAATTTTTAAAAAATCTACTTCTTAATTTATTGAACAAATAAAACTGGTGGCTGGATATGAAATAGAAACCTGAATATCGAATTAATAACAAAGATCATAATTTATAGAACCGAGTATTATGCCAAAATTACTGATAAATTTAAAAAAAAATAAAATAATAATATATGCTTATAATTTGAATCTAAATTTAAATTATGGGATTAATTCATATGTATGACAATAAGAATATTATAGCCGCTTTGTAAAATATCAATGTTTTTTTCGAGAAAATGTAAAAAAAATATTATTTCTTTGCAATACCAAAAAAATTCGATAGATCAATCATTTTAGAATATATTATTAAAAGTATATGGATTCATGAATAATATAATGTTTTCGAGGATTAACAGCAATTAGCTTATTTTATCAAAATTTAAATTTGAAATTTCATTGAAAGTTTTTTATTCTGTTAAATATTATTCTACTTCCATAGATTATGTGGAAAGAACGCAGAAAAAATACTCCGGCCATAAATCTGTCATATAAAAAAAAATTACTTTAGTGTCTATAAGTGCTATGGTGGTAACAATATTGATACTAATGTCTAAATCGAAATCGAATATTTAACTTTAGTAAGTTCACTATTCTTATAAAGTTTGAAAATGAAGATGATTGATTCCAATTTGTTTGCTTTAAAATAGTTAAAAGATATAATTAGTTTTTGTAAACTATGATTAAATATCTATTGTTATTACTTCTTTTTTTGAGTATTATTCATCTTTATAATTCAAAAAAATTATCGTTCGAAAATATGAAATTATAACATATACACAGTTATATCAAGCATAATAATTAATTTAAAATTTTTGGAATATAAAATTCATATTCATTACTAAAAACACATTGTAAAAGTTCCCGATATGTTTATTCTAAAATTTTGTTTTGAAATATCTATTAGTGTGATAAGAATGTTTAATATCCATTTTTTTACCACTTTCGAAAAACCAATATCGGTGTACATCTATTTTTAAATTTTGATTATTTGATTACATCGGCTTTGATACCATGCCGTTACTACTTAAACAATGCTTAATTGATTGATTTTTTACACTATTTATCATTTTAAAAAACGCTAAAATAGAATTTTACGATGCTAGCGCAGTAACGAGCAATTAATTTTAATAAAAGACGTTTTCACGCGTAATGATCATTATTTATATTAAATCCTGTGTACTAATTATCTTTTATAGGTAATTATTGCTCCAGACTTTTCCAAATTATTTCTTAAAAAATTCATCGCAAAAAATCGTTCTCATAAAGGTGCTACAAATGTTTGTGTTTGCGTATAACATTTTGATGTTAATTACGATTTTGTTGCATATTATCCACATAATTCATTTGAAAAAAGTATAAAAATTTACATATCATTTATATCTTTTTAACTTGTATTTAGCGGATTTTCCTGTGATTAAAAATAGCTGAAGTATTGAGTGTATGAGCTGTATTCTGGAATTTTATCTTTCAAATCCTTTATCAAGTCATCTATAGTACAAAAGAATTAATAAATAGTAATAATTATTAAACACGGACGCCCATGACTATCATTCATAAAAGAATTTTTAAAATACTTCACTCTTTTTTAGTCCAAAAAAGGTTATGTCGGGAAAGGTTCTTTACAGGTATGGTAATTTTTTTATTTAGATAAATCAACCCATCCCATTTGATCATATAAAAATATTAACTACATAATTCTATTAGATACATCTAAGTTAAATAACGCAAAAATGTTCAACTTTCTTTAGAATTTCAAAAAAGTCTTATACATATTTTTCTTAATAGTAATAATAAGGACTTGTCAACATATTTTGGGTATATACGTATTAAATTATTTCGATTAGGTAAATATTTTACCATATAAAGTCATAGTATAGCTTATAATTTCTCAATTAATTGTACCATTTGTAGTTATCTTTATATAAAAAAAAGAAATAGAAAAGATATTCCAACCGAAATTTAGAACTACGTGGTATAATTTCAATTATTCATACAATTAGATCCAATATTTTTGACAAAATTATGAAGCTACAATTAAATGAAAAAAGTTTTACTTAAATCAACCATACATGATAAATTTTAAATTAATTTTAAAGAATTGCTTTTACCAAGAGTTTCGGATATCGATATTTGACTAATCGGGATCAAAATATATATATGTATATTAATGTTTTGTCTCCTGCACATATATGTTTGAAAGAATTCAATGTGTAAAAAATCTTTATTTTTAAAAAATTTTCTCTCAATATTTTTAAAAACGGATTGGGGCAAGATATTAAAAAAATATTGCCGTGACATGACCTTGACCAGATATAAACCATAGCCCTAACGCAAAAATATTTTTATTTCAAAATTAATAATTTTTTTCTCTTGATATTTAATTAATAGAGTAAATTTTATTCTAACAACCATCTGCTTTTAACGTAGTGTATCCAAATTTTCAATTCATTTTTTGTAGCTTTTTTATGATAAACGTAATAAATATTTGTATTGAGTTCGGAACAAGTACATAATACGTAGGCTTAAACGAGCCTATCTAATACTTCTATTTGATTTTGCCTTTAACTTGTTGCTTTAATCACCTCAGGCTAAGATAATGGTAGGAGTGGTCTATGTATCCTTAATTTCATTATAGTAATAAATTTTATTTTTACGACAAATAGAACCATTATTTTTGTGTTAATATGGCATAAATCCGAAATCCCAAGTTCATTCAAAAATTAATTTTAAAACCTTTACTGGTTCTTGGATATGTTAAAAAAATTTATCGATTAAACAGAATGATTATTGGAATAAAATTTTAGGATTGGAGAATCCAGGAGAGGTAAGGCTAAGTTCGATCGTTTTCAGTTCTTTTGAAGATATTCCAAATATTTATTACCTATCTTGTCCATTTTTTTAATCCCCTATCGAGAGGTGGCAAATAGCCATAATGAAACATTGCTGGATTATTAAGTTAAGCACAAAGTGCTGCAATATAGTTTAGATAAAATAAAGGAATTATAAAAAAGGGAATATGGCCAAACTGCTAATCAATTTTATCATGTTCAACTCTACAAGGTTGCAGGATATTAAATAAAAGTAAAATTTTTATTGTATCCTGCTTAAGGATGGATGCTTATTAGGTCATTATGGTAAAAATTTTATTATCAGCAAATTACTTCAACGAATAATTTAGTTAATTTTTTAAATCATATTTAACATTAACCATATATTTTTTCGGGAAATTAAAAACATGGAAGATTTGAAGAGATGTAGTTATAGATATTTTTTATATATCATTTATATTTTTCACTGTTTCAAATATATGCATGTTTAAATTATTGTTTGCGGGATTAATTCCATTGACAAACAGCATCATGTTTAATAAGATTTCTTATTCTAGGTTTAATTTTTTTTAAGGCCTTTTAAACTTTTGATCTAGAAAAATATGGTTTAATCATTTATCAATAAATGTTGCACTTTTTCGAACCTAAGATCTATTTCATGAAAATTTTGAAAAGAATTTCTTTTTATATTATTTTAAACTTTCAATTAAAACACTTTTGGGAACTGAAATTTTTTAATTTTTATAATTGTAATGAAATGCACGAGAGTATACTTGACTCTAAAATAAATTTTTTGTCTAATTCTTGTAATATAATCAAATATTATTTTTCCCCTAATTTTTATAATCTTATATTTAATTTGTAAAAACTATCTTCTTAAAATTTAAGCAATATTTTTTTGAAAAGATTAATGGATTTTTTATGTCTTTTTTAGTAATGAAAAAAATACATATCGCATACGATATAGCCTATTTTGTTTATATATTATTCGTATATGAGTATCATGCTCATTTTGCTTATTTAATGAAATCACAAAAATGTTCCCTCTGTGTTTTTTAGTATAAAACTGAAATATATTTAGACTATACATAATAATAATATATGTATTATATTTTGAGTGCAGTATTAATACTTCTCAACTGATAACAATTCCTGATCAATAAAATATGTTTATCCACTAAGTACGGCATTTACTTGATCTGAGTAGGAAATAAAATTAATATTGGAATATTAGTGAAATCAGTTTGTATATATATATATATGATTTTTTGATAAATTTCAAATACATGTACAGCTAATTGAATTAATAATTTTAATAGCTTGTAAATGTTGTCAAAATGACGAATATGATTTTTCAAATATCCGAAAAAAAATGAAAAAGGCATTTTTGGAAAATTTTAGCCACAAACAAATATAGGTGAATATATGTTATTCCTCCAAAACCCAATATTTTCAAAACCATGAAATTTACAGACACTTAATTTTATAAAATATTAATTCCCTTAAAAAAAGTTAAAACATTTAAAGTATATTTTTAAAATTCAAACAGGTATAGACATGGTAAGCCAGTTATAGGAAGACGTTAGACCGCGGACACGTCGGGGTAGCTAGTTCATTAAGAAACTACCTAACAATTGTATTATTCATGTTTTAAAACAAAAATATTCAGGATCTCTGCAAATACAAAAATCAGTTTTTCAATGTATGAGATCGTTAATATGATATTTTGATCAATGCAAAGTGACAACAAATTACGATAATAATTGTTTCAATTGTATTTATTGATAAATATGATTTGAATATTACTAAGGTTAAATAGATGACAAATCCATTTTACGATGATAAAAAATTGTAATTCATTCAAAACATTTTTTAAATTTATCTAATAACATACACTATGGCAATATCACGAAAAATAAAAAGAATAATATATCTAACGACAGAAAAATTTTATCCATTAGAGATGTTCCTCAGTTTAGAACCTTTCAAACAAATATATTATTATAATTAAAGTAAATGCAACTCATTTACATTAAATATAAAATATATTTTTTTCAAAAATTACTTATAATTATGAATATTACAGAAACAAAATTTGAAACATTTTTGTTATTCTTTTATGTCAAATCATACTTTAAATTTGTTTTTTCAAAATGTTGTTAAAATATATTTATCTACAAAATATTTATTAAAGAATAAGATAAAAAACAGAAAGTTAATTTTACCTAGTCGCTATAATGCATTCGAAACCAAAAAATAAAATTCATTTGTTGAAACTAATTCATGTCGTTTTTTATATAACAATATATACTGCATAAATAATTTTTAAGATTGATCAGTGATGCATAAGTAGCTGTTTTTGACAGAATTTTATTGTATTTTTTGATTGATTAATAAATTATGATACACACAGCCCATATTATTTCCGCGTCAAACCATTTGCAAATAAATATCCGGAAAATTATTTTTTTTATTTAAAAATCCACTTTTTCATAGAAATTAAATTACACAATATTTCTTCCTATTTTTGTTAGACCTTTGAGTTAATTAATGTTGTTATATAGTACCAATTATATTTGACGTCCTACCATAAATCCATATCATCTATTGTATTATAATTAATTTGGTTTTTACATTATTTTATCATTTTGAATCTTTATAAATATTCATTATTAGTTTTAAACAAATTTTTGTAATAAGAATACGGATAACATTAAGGGACTTAAAAATTCTTTTCTGAATTTAATAATTACTATTTTTTAATCTCTCCATATGAAATTATTATCTTTAAGGTCTATAAAATTCAATAGTATGAAAATATATTTTGATTAATTTTGAATAATCTATTATTACCAACCAACTGTCATTAATTAAAGCTCATTTATTATAGTCTGTGATGATGCATTCGAAGTTACCCAAGATGGAAATAAAAATGTATGCCAATATGAAAGACAAGGTTATTTGATGTAGCGTATATTAAGTAATTTAGTTACAGAGTTATTTAGCAAATGCATTTGTATAAGTATATCTTATAAAAATCCACCTTATAGCTTCTAATTATGGAACCAAAGTTATTGACATTTACGACGTAGAGTACTTTGAAACCGATTGCCAAATTTGTATAACAATTGAATTATTTAATTCCAAAATTAGTTCTCACATCCTGCAATGATAAATTTAAATCTTTATGGACTGGTAGTAAATGATTTTTTAAAATATTATTCAATCTAATTTTTTTCTAAAAAATAATAACCCTCAAATTTTAACTGCTTTTATCTTTAAAATGATTTTTCTAACTTGTTTAATGCCAGATGTACAGAATACTGAAAAATTTGCTAATGGTTATAAAAAAATTCTTTATAGCATTTAATAGATGACAATGCTGCATCTTATATTTCTGAGTTCAATTCAAGAGATAGGCTCGTTGGTATTCTATAAAAATTTCTTTTTACGTGAGTTTTCCTCTAATATATATTAAGCGGTTATATTACAAGGCATTAGCGAGATCCACAAGCAAATTTATACAACAAGTATTCTATCCAAAAAATTTTTTAGTATCAGAATTTGAGATGATTTTAATTTATTAGAGAACCGTGAACTCACCTCAAAAGCCATAAGTATGTAATTTTTTTATATTAAAAATTCCTATCAAAAATTCATTTTTCTCATAGCCCTGTTAAGAGTTTTTGAAATTTTCCGTATTCTATCACATTGATTCTTTACCATTTTTTAGATAAAATGCAACTTAATTTTACTGAGATATTAAAAATTGATAAATGTTCGAATTTAATAAATTTTTACTATGTATTAGCATGTAGTGTTAAATATAAGGTAGAAGATATGTGGAAAAAGATTTTTTCAAATGGTATTAAATTTTTATTTTACATTATGTCTTACAAAGGTTACAAAAATATGTTATTTACGTGCCATTGTCATTTTACAAAATTTACATATTTAACATTGCATAGCTGGTGTTTTAAAAGTAATAAATTCAGATGTTCGGAACAAAATTAGAGATGATATAATAAAATTGCCTATTGAATGTATCTTTCATATTTCACTTATTACCATACAAGTACAATTTCCTGAATTGTTAGAAATTATGAATTTAAACAAAGGTAAGACTTTTTTTTACATCTAAAATTAAATTTATTAATCTAGGTTTAGGTTCAAATATTAGTTACTCTAATGAATTGTTTTTCCCTACAATTTTCTAACCAACATGGCTTAAGTTTTATCACAATTTTTTTATTTTAAAATCAATCAATTTATTTAAAATCTAAGTGAAGTTCAATTTTTAGAACCCGGTGTTAGATTTCGAAAAATGTTCTTTCTTAAAGCGGATATTTGCTATTTCGAATATTTTTCTTACACTAATATTTTTCTTTAGTTATAAATTGATAGGATAAATATATCTTCAATAGTTTGGAATATGTATCGGGGTAAAAAGAATTTTTCTGAAAAAATTCTTTTTTTACAAGTTTTTATTTCTGAATAAACTGTTTATGAGAAAAAAGGTGATGTTAAATAGATTTAGTAATTAATAGCCAAATAATCCAGCTATAAAAAATGGTTTATCAAGTTTCTGTAGCATCATTCTACCCATAAACAACTGAAATAGCCAATTAGAATCAATAGATTTATTTTTTATTATTTAAAAGAAATTATGTCTAATACCCACATTAAAACACTTTCAAATAATGATTGATACAAATGCATGTTTCAAAAATGGTTTTCCCATATTCAAGCACCTCTCTCTTCTGTTCCCAATTTAGACGTAAAAAGAAAAATAATCAAACCTTAATAAAAGCGTAACCATTCATTCCAATGGTGTTTTTTGCTCTGTCCTGTCGATGCACTGCCAAAATCCGAATATTAATATTTTAATTTAATATAACGTTATATATTAAAGTTTATTTTTTATTAATTTCTGTCCGATCTTTAGCCCAAACGAGATTAACCTACCGAAAGCTGAAATAAGGGAAAAATTATAATTGACACAATAAAATTTTTATTGTTATTAAAAAA
>LDMZ01009664.1:0-10662 GCA_001455285.1 Sphaeromyxa zaharoni
TCCGCTGCCGCATGCAACGTGGTCCTTTAAATACCCTACGTGGTTTGTCGTGAATGTACGACACAGGTTTTTTTCCATAACACATTGGTGGGTTGTTTCTATATCTTTTGAAGCTTAAAAATTATTTTAAAACGATAAGATATCATTTTACTTTAAGCAGTTTGAAAAAGATTTTTAATTCTCATTTTACAAATCTTTACCAATTTTCTTTTGGAACATTAATATCCATTTAAAATGTAGTTAAATAAGTTCAAAATAATCTTTCAAACTGCTACAAAAAAGATTAAAAGGGAATCGACAACTATCTATCCCATTTAATGAATAATCCATCTATGGTTCTTTGACTGTACATAGAAAAGAGAAAAAATACACGAGTATCAAGTACATAAACAATATAAATTCTGCCATTAAAATATATATAATTAGAATAAATTTATTAAATCCAATGTATTTCAGCACATTGAAAACCAATGACGGATTTTATGAATTATGATTACGTAGTTTTATCATGCTCATCCTATTCCCTAAATTTAGAACACCGTAAATTAATCATTAAAAACTCTTAAAAGTTCCTGATGCATTTTAAATTAAAGAAAGGATGATCGAAGAGGTAGCGTTGAACTAGATTAAATACCGTCAACCCGAATTAATATATTTTGGGTCAATAATCGTACACTAAATATCAAGCACGAACGCTGTCTCTATTCTAAAAGAACCAGTTTAATCGAAATTTCAACCATCTATGCAGAGTGATTTTAAGCCGAATTTGAAATATGCCATGGATTATACATATATTTCAGAATAGCTGTCCAACTTTGGAATGAATGGTATATCAGAAGCAGTGATGTCAATTAATTTGAATCGTTCTCCATAAAAATAAAGAATTTATAGAATACTTACAAAACAAAATTTAGGATTTCTCGGCTATTTCAGAATATGTAAAAGTTTTTAATAAAATGGTAATATAAATTCCATAAATTTCATTAATCACCATTTTGAATTAAATTATAAGATTAAAATTGGTCAGAAAGGCGGTAAATTATAAAGCAGAATTTATTTAAATTACTAGAAAATTATTAGGCTAAAAAACAATTTTTATCAATGAAAAACTCAAGAAATGTGGCGCCAATAAGAATATTCAAAATTTAATAACAATATTTACATTAAAAATAAACGTATACGCACAAATTTTGTTGGTTTCAATCGTTACTCTTTTTAAGAGTTATTATCATAAAAAAGCATGGAATAATTTATAAAATCATTGGACAACAGAGGTTTTTATTTGGTATTTTAACTGATTTTCTAGAAATATAAAAAAAATAATACTTGTAAATAGAAATTATCCGATTCGTAGAGAACGAATCCTTGTTTAAAAAATACATGATTTTTTAAAGGCAATATACCAATTAAGAAGATTTGTTCAGTAAAAGATACAATTTTATGGCAACATAAGAGGCTTCACCAAATGGCACAAGATAAAGAAAGATTACCCTTGACTGGTATATACTGAACGTAGCGCGCCTCTATATTAAGGCAGATAGCGGCCCTGAAACGGTAGGTTTAAATTCGTAGTAATCAATGAACGAAGTTTTTGGGAAAAAAATACAGAAGAAACAAGTAAATTTAGGGTAGTTAGGTGTTTTTATAGTATCATTTTTCAGGTAGATTCAGGATACCTCAGTTTTTTTTATATTTATTATTTTAGATCAGTCAACAAAATCAAATTTAACAACTAGAAGACATACGAGGTTATTATCCAACAATTTTTCACTCAATTAACCGTAAATCAGAACATTATCATAGTTGAAGGATTGGTAAAACTCTATCTTAAAATAAGAATACAAAGGTCGGTAAGTCAAATTGAATCTACGGGTACACATAATAAACAAGTTACGTTATATTAAAAATTTGACTATTTGAGGGAAGAAGAATTTTTGTTCGCTTTAGCGTGAAAATACTTGAATAACTTTTCTATTTCAACATTATTTCATTCAATCCGGTCAAATAAATTATAGAATAAAATGGTTTTAAAATTTTAAATCCTTTGTTGGTCTAATAACAAATTATTAAGACTTGAATAAACTATTTAAGTTATCTATATGGATACTCCTGACGGATAAATTAATTTATTTAGCATGTTTCTAAAGAAGCCGTCAAACCATCAACAGTGCCATTTTCAAATACACAAAAGTATTGATTTTAAACATGTTTAATCGAAAATCCGGACTATCACAACATTTTTCTATATATTCAAAAATATTTTAAATAATCAGAAACAAAGTAGAAACACTATATATTAAATTTATTTGAATTTTTACAATGATATATTCATGCATTACCAGGAATTAAAATCATTATAAAAATGTTTTTAGGTTGGCAATATAATCATATTTTTTAATGCAACATTTAAATATGCTTCTTGTAACTACTCTAATATAAATCTTATAGTTAATTCACCATTTTTAACATTTCATTAACATATTAAATATTTTGTGACCTGGAAAACATAGCAGTAGGAACAGTTCTAGTACACTAAAAAATCTACTTATTTTGATCTTTTGCAAACTTTAAGGGTCAATTTATCAGTAGAGGAATGATTTAACAAATATTTTTTAGAATATTCAAGACTTGGATCAATGATGCTATTATAGTATCGTACGGTGGCTATCATCATATGTCAATAATAGGTGATCCGAAACAACCGAATCATTTCGGTATTACTTAAAAAATGGGTTGGTGAGGCTGAACGAAATAAAACATTTATTATTTTATAGAAATCATTTAGTTTGTCACTTCTTATTACTTATGTCCGATAATATATCTAATTTGAATCACCGAGCCACTGGATTTTTAGGGACCGGGACGATGATATCCCGAGATCCATTTACGTCGTTCGGTTACAGAATAAATCTACAAAATCCAGCCACCAAAATAAATTCAAGCCATTAAAATTTTATCCGCATTTTTAAAAGCAAAATGAATGATTCGTGTACAAACAACTATGTAAGATTCAGAAACATTAGTACAGCACCACCAAATAAACTCTTAATTTTATCCTTTTGATGCTGAAAATATAGGGATTTGTCATCTCCGTTTTTTATCAGATCTTGCAGACAATATTAAATTTTGGAATCATTGTTGAAGTAATACTTCTTTTTAAATTAATAACACCTGCATTATATGCTGGATTTTGATCTAATACAAAAAGTAAAAAACACGACTTCTTGGTTGAAAAGAAACTTGTTACTTCCAGGTTCTTCCATCACCATCTTCATTCCGTTCCCTTTAAATATCACGAACTTTATTTTTTTTACCTTGAAAAACTTCCCAAATATATGTTTATAAAAATCGAAACTAGCGAATTTGATTACATGTTCAAAAATAGATGAAATATCACGGAAAGAAGAAACTAATTACACGTTTTTTCTCTCTTCGGCAATCAAATAGCAAGTGCAAACGTATATTTCAAACCTAATATTTGGCTGACAGCGACAGACTACTCTTTCATGTAAAGATGTACGACATACTGTTGGCTGGAAACTGACTTCCACAAATAAAAAAGCACACAATTCTGTATATAAAAATTATCAGTGTTTAAACCATTTGAATGTTCAAGCTGCAATGTCACTAAAGTAACTATAAAATACTTAATTGTAATGTAAGCTGATAAATAACATTATATAGTCTGCGTATTTCGTTAGCGAGAAGATGGCAAAAATAGTTACAATAACAATAAAATAGTTATTTTTAATGTGTCTAATGTCAATTTAAATACAATGTACGCAATAAGAACATATTATTTTTTTAAAAGATAAATGGAGCACTTAAAGACAAATTAAACTCGTTTTGACATAATTTCTGGAACAACTACATGAGTAGCAAAATATTGATAAAAAATTGCACTATAAATACAGGAACGAAACCTTAACTCGTGAATATAAAATAATTGGTGTCGATGAGAGAGGAAAAGTTACAATAGCTAAGGGGTGTAATTATTAGGAATTTCGAAAAA
Organism: Sphaeromyxa zaharoni; assembly: GCA_001455285.1. Taxonomy (NCBI): domain Eukaryota; kingdom Metazoa; phylum Cnidaria; class Myxozoa; order Bivalvulida; family Sphaeromyxidae; genus Sphaeromyxa; species Sphaeromyxa zaharoni. Next base: position 4,013 of record LDMZ01009664.1, read on the forward strand.
ATTTGAATATAAAATACAGTACTGATAAACTGAGAAAGTCGCAAAATGTTGATAAATTTTAAAGATGAAATATCTGATAAAAATATACAACCGAATATAGATTTTAACCTTAACAAAATTGGAAGAGAAACTGGGGATAATGACGAAAACATTGCAATAAAAGAACCAACAGCAGATCAGGTATGAAAAAATTGTACATCGTCATTAAGAAAACAGACGGAAGTTGATTGGGTGAAAATAAAGTATACGCTAATATATTGAAGAATTACTTTTTGTAATGGATCAGCTATGATATATTTTTTTCTTAGCTATGGAGGAAAAAACCTTTACCTGCTCCTTATGTTTTCGGAGGCGGTTCACTACGGTGGGACTTACCTCCAGCCCGATTTCGCATCAGGTTAGGCGCCAGTCAGAGCCTCACAGGGTACTTGACAGACAGTTTGGGGTTTTCACCCACTAAAACAACCCCCATTACCTATCCTTGTGCTAGGGCTACGCTACCTGATTAGGCCTTCGTTCTCTGGGTAGAATATTGCGGGCCTGAAACTGCTTCCTGAACTCTAGATCAGCTATGATATTCAATCTCAAGTCGAATGATAGCAACTCTGTGATGATAAAACCAAATGGTCAAAGAATGTGGTAATCTTTAATTTTTCATGTTTTACATTTGGTACATTAATAAATTTTCTTAAATCCATTGTATTGTAATATTTTTTTTGCTATTACAGAATATAAACGAAATGTATTTTCATACCTATAAATTCTTAGAAAAATTTTCTATATATGTATGTAGCAGATTCAAGTTGTGATATACATAGCATAGCTGCAGACAAATTAATGAAAAGTTGATAATTTATATATGTATATTAAATTTAGATTTTTTAGGAAGAATGAGGTAAAAAAATCTGGATGAAATGTTTTTGTAAGCTAATTTTAAAAGGATAAATGATGAATATAAGTTTCACTACAACATAAGGAAATGCAGCATGGTTAAAACATAAGAGATGGTATTTATCTTTTCTAAAACTTACTGTTTTTTAATCCTTTTTTTTCTTTAATAACCATAACATCTCCTAGGGTCCTGTTGAGAAAAATCAAAATTACTTTAAGCAGCATTCTTTTGTTCTTGTATCACTACTACATAAAGTAAATAACAATGCAATAACATGTCTATTAAAACTTGGTTCCAAGGTGATCGCAGATCGGGATCATTAAAATTAAGATAGTGCATCCACCGTTAATTTTTATTCATATATGCTTACGGTTAGACACACCGAAAAAATCAGAGATTCAAAAAAGTTCACTGACATTGACAAATCCAACTTTGATAAAAGAAAAAATAAACTGGGTATATTTTTTTAACCCTAATACCTTGAGGGAAGTCAATTGACATCACGTGAGTACTTGCGGGGACTGAAGTTTGTACGAGCACGTTTTTCGTACCACTTCACACAAGGGCCATGAAAAAGGTCTGTAGAGTCACTCAAACACATAATAATTGATGTTTTTCCAGGATCTACCATCCATACGGATTGCTGTAGAAGCTGTTTACGTCTAAAAATTATTGAATTCAAACAAAACTTTAGACCATTACGTCGAGTTTATTACCAGTAACGGCAAGTACACACAACATTGGATGTTGGAATCACGCCCTAAAGAAATCCCAACAAGAATCAGTTTAGCTTAAAAATAAACGGATTTTTAAGGTGTCAAGTGAAGCATTACTATGAATACTTTACCGAGTATATATTTAGAAAAAAATCAAAAATTCTTTTGCTTTATTTGGCATGAATAGATATTTTGTTCTACAAAAATCAAATTTTTAATCAATAATGAAAATTACGATCCGTGAAATTGTTTAATAATAGAAGTATAAAATATTTTGCTTTTAAATTTATTATAACTGTATTTTATAAAAGTAAAGAATTAGTTCATTTTAATCATAATACATTTTTTTATTACATGAACTTTCGGTTATTTTCATTTAACAATATATACGATAAGAGCTTATCAACGTAATTTTTTTTATATTTAAAGTTGTGTACCAATTCTCGCAGTTACATGTAAAACGCTGTCACAAAAACAACGGAACAGCGTTTGAATCCAAATTAAAAAAAGTATGCTACAATAACAGTATGCATCATCGATCCTTCTTTTTGGAAAGCACCTCGGCAATGTAACAGGAAATGAAAGTGACAATATTAGATTCTTTCTGCAAAAATTTATAACTTTTATTGTACAAATTCATATTTGTAATAAAAACGATCATACCACCACAGTATCAATAACCCGTAATGTTAACATGGAGGAAGTTTAAGTACAAAATACATGGCAATATAAAATTTCAAACTTTTTTGAGTTTGTTAAATGAATGTTCAAATGCAGGTACAAAATAGCACAGAAATTGCGTCTTTCAAAAAATATGAATTAAATATTTACCTCGAAACCAAAAATCTTACAGGATATAAAATATTAATCGAATACTATCATTTTTACAAAAGTGTTAAGCTTAGAAAACCATAGGAGAGGTTGAAACATATCCAACATTTTTACGTAACCTAAAATTTCGGTTGTACTGCCCAATCGACTGTAAATGATAATCTAACCAAACCAATCATTGCAGTATGCTACAGCTTGGGTTCGTTAATCCTAAGCAATTCACTGTGATAGTAAAGCAAAAATAATTAATCAGTGGTAAATGGAAATCCGTCACAGCAGTACAAGCATTACAATAAATTTACTAAAGGCTTAAGAAGCTAGAAACAAATAACAGCTTACATTAATATTCCTTGGGAAGGACGAATAAGTTCACATTCCTGAAGATATTTATGATAGATTAACTCTAATTTAATGACCTCAAAATGGGAATATATTATGAAGAAGTGCAATTTAAGGCCCGTTACTGCGTTATCCAGGCAACAACTTTAAATAAGTCAATACAAAGAGCAAAACCTCTACTCCATAAGATAAGAGTAGACTAATTCAGTATACGATGGGACCAATCGGCTTTCAGAAACTTCTGTGGGTTAGCGAAAGGAAGAAATTACAAAATCTATTAAGCTAATCCATCAGGAAAAATCTCTGACATATAGAACTTTTTTTACTACCAAAATTGACACTAAAAACCTATAAATCAGTACGGCTCAATCTAATTGTAATCAGTTAATGCATAAATCGAAACGTTCAACAATAACTCAACAAAACAAAGAGAAAAATTAATAACAATTAAACGACAATATACGGAGAGGACGATGGAATTGATCTCGTGCGCGCGGTGGTCGTTTGTGTTGCGGCTTCTCACACTCGTGAGTGGGCCAGTTTTTGGCTCTTTTTATTGAGTGTGATATCGATACTGCCTCTTCCACAGGAATTTAAAGTCAATTCCTACTACAGTTGGCAAACATTTTTGACAACCAGTGATTTATTTTCTGGTGTTTTTCTTTTTCTATAGTTTGTATGCTTTACATTTTTAAATAATGAACCTCCCATTACGTCGTTTTTATAATTTTTTTATCTTTAGTAGCAGAAGTAGTCTTTTTCCAATGAGCCATTGTTGCTTATACTGTAAAGTTATTTCGCAGAGTTAACGTGTGGATGATGATTCATTTTTTATGTGTAAAATGTCATCCTTCCTGGTATTTGGAAAGAGTGTGCCTCCGTTCTAATTATAAAGTATGATTCGGTGAATAGTATTCGGTAAGCTGGAAAAACCTTTGGAACGAATGCAAAAAGCCATACCATTCGTTATTCACAATTTTGATTCATATTTTATAATTTTTATCCGTGTGTTACCCTGCAAATGAATTTTATGAATTCCATAATTTCTTCTTCCTAAAATGGGCAGTTGTCATACGCTGTAAATATCTGCATATGGAAATATTGTTTTTTTAATTTCTTACCCAGTTTTCATCATAGATTTCGTGGGTTTTATCAACTACGAAATTGTAGATGGGAATCCTCCGCCTTCTGTTTATCCTTATGGATCCTTTATTCAGTCGTAGTGTAGTGGTTATTTCTTATTGAAATGTTTTGATATACACACCTGCTCCCCCAGCTTGGCATAACTTACTTCTATGTCAGATGGATAATAACAATTTTTCGCTAGCCGTCTTGAAACGCTTATAACAAGCATAAGGTGGACACCCTCGAGTCTCTTTGTCCGTTTGTTCTTGTATTTTTCTATAGCTTTAACTATTTTTCTAAATTTCCAAAACACTTTTATGGGTTACTCCTGTTCCGTTGTTGGGAAATACTGTGAACGCACTTTGATGCTAGTTTATTTTACCAACATAATAAAAATAAGTCGTGATCATTTTTCTGAATCAATCAAGATAACCTGATGTATGATACGACTGGATGTTTTTATTTTAACTTCATGTGCAACCGAAATCAGAACAAAATACACCATATATACATTTAAATATGGCCTAAGTAGGGACTATCCTGGTAAAAGTACTTTATAAATCGTTGAAAACTGTGATTGAACTAATTATAAAGATGTTGGGTGTAAATGTTGTTAATCAGTTGCTAATTTTATAGAAAAAACCTCTGTAACTTTTATGATAAATACTCTTATTTTTTTTAAATATGTTTTTTATTTTATTTTGTAATGTTCGATTGGGATATATATCTGATTTAATAGAAATATACAATTAAAACTCGATTACCCGGAAGTAGCACTAACCAAGGATTTTTTTAAATTAATTTCAATTTTATTTAGCTTGTATACATAGAAGAAATTTTGATAATCCACAACCTTACTGACTGAAAAAAATCGCTTGTTTAAATTTTTTCCTATCAACGAATTATCAGTGAATATGTATATGATAAATTAAAAAAATCTAAGTGATACGTTCAACTAACAGAAATACTGCAAATTACTGCTTTTAATTTCAGAAAGCATGGCAAAGGCATTTTATAGTCTGATTAGGAAAAGAATTGACCTTTGAGTTTTGGAGAATTTTTTTGATAAAAAACTTTTTCAACGACATCATTACAATTCTGTTCATTTTATGTAGTCTTTAATGACGAACCAGGTGGCATTAAGTGTAAAATCATCCAAAATCAGAATATTTTCGATAAAAATTTTCAATATCGTAATGACCAAGTAACTGTGGGGTTAGGTCGGATATTTGGCTAAATTGTTCTTCGTAATTATTCTCATAACAGTTATAGAATTCTCTTATACTTATCCATTATTTCTTAAAATGAATTTCTCCAAAACATGGGCATTAAAAAACTCATCTTTTAGAAAAATTTCTCCCATTAATCTTTATAATAGACTTAAAAATGGTTTATAAAATGATTATTCATAGATTTTATGATTGAAACAATTCTGATTTGTGACGAATTACAAAACTATATCAATAGGACGGAAGTGATGTAGAGGTTATTATTTCACCCAGGTTTCTGAAAATAAGTAAAAAGACGTGTATTTTGTTGAAAATATTGTTTCTCAACAAATTTTCTCTCCCTCTGATCGGTACATTATTCTTCTGAGAAGTTTTTGTCGATATATTGCTTCTAAAATCTCGATGTGAGAATGATCCATGGCTTAAACTGCATTAATTTAACTAGTATCATTGGTAAAATCTATTAGTATTGGTAGCTTGAGTTTGAAAGACCGGGATTAAAGATGAATGCTTCTCAAAAATATACACAACATAAATGTTCAGATACTTATGTAGGGTTTCCCGTCTAATTTTTTGTATTAATTTTTATTCCTTTGTCAGTTACCGTAGTTTTCTTTATGTTATTTAAATGGTCTCCTCCATGATTTAGTTTTATACCATTTTCGGTATGTTTTACATGCTTTTTCATGAAGGTTGTAGATATCATTGGCAATGCAACGATTTATTTTTTGATATAATTTTGAATTTTTATACTTTATATGGAATCTGTTGATTTTGACACAATCCAAAATCTTAACTATACATTAAGTTTTACCAGATCTGAGGTTTTAAATTGTTCATAAAAGTTCAACCTGAGCAAGGACTAGAATTCATTAAATTCTCTGTTCTTATCTTTATGGTAACAACTAAAAAACTACTTTATGTAATACTATCTAAAATACTTTTTAAGTAAAATTGCATTTAAGTCATTTTGATCCATTCTTAAAATACGTTACATCTTCTACTTAATATTTAATTAACAACTTTATTACATAAAGTAAAATATAATCAACATAAGAAATCACGTGTATTAAAAAAGATGGACAATTTTTGTGAATTTACATCATTATGGTATTGTAGCGAAAAAACTAGAGGCCTCATTTGAATTATAGATAGTTGTTCTAAAATTTTTTTATTTTTTAAAGGGTTAAAATAATAATTTGGCTTTATTTTCGTTAATTTTTAAAGCAGTAAATCATACTTTTTAAAATATTTTTTATCTTCATTTTATCCATTTGATTATATGAAAAATTAAGGCACCAAGTGTCGCTATTAAATAAGACATTAAGCAACAAAAAAGTCTTATCTAAATATTCGTTAATCATCGTATTCTACCGATTATTCATGATTCGGATATGTGGACACGTCAAAAAATTAGAATAGAATTTCTTGGTTATACCTTATCATTTAATATTTTTGTAGTGCGCATGCACTACCATGATTATTAAAACACGTTTCGCATGCGGGCGGCGGCAGTTA